>SKCR01043433.1:0-48315 GCA_019454045.1 Zanthoxylum bungeanum | reverse complement strand
CCAATATCCTTTTTCCATTTTACAAACAAGTTTCATGTTTTAAAAGCCAATCCTAATGGTAAAGCCAATAAGCGTATAACAATGATTAATGAACAATTGGATTGAAAAAACATTACCTATCCACACAGCAAGATTGCAATCACCGAAGATCAATGACGTCAAATTTCAGATTGGAATTCATATATACATCTGTACATGACTTGTAAATGGGTCCACCATCAGGAGGTGGATCGTGTGGATGAAAGCCACGTTGTTGACATTGTCGTATTACTGACATGCCACCTGGGCTCGTCAAACGGAAAATTCCATGCTTTCTGCATGTCAAAAAAATATAAATATAACAAAATAAATAATTAATAGTATAAAAATGTCACCAAATAAATTATACAGAAAAAAACTGAATTGTTATCAGACACATTCTAACCTTGTAGTATCTGTGGGAGCCATGACAATTGCAACAGATTCCGGCAGCATAATCTGAAAATATAGTAAATATATTTATACCTATTTGATACAGAAATATGAATAAAATAAGAGTAATATAAATTTGTATAGTTACTCTGAACTTCAAAGTAACCATTTCTTGTAAATAACACAGGACCCAAAACAGTGGGAAGAGTGACAACTTTTCCTTTATATGAATCCAAAAATAACTAAAAAGAACATAAAAATAAAACCACTCTGTTTAACAGTCATATTAGAGAAGGAAAGTCGGTGGATCACTCTTTATAATAGTCATATTAGAGAAGGAAAGACAGAGGATTTTATTACATTCACAAGCGGCAACCATATAATTGATTTGATTCATTGATGAGGGTTAAAATTGGCTAATCATTATTATTTTCTTCTCCATATCTGCCAAATGAAGGAAAGAAGGAAATGGATGGGAAACTATAAATGTTCAGAGTATTTTCACTTAATCACTTCAATAACACTTCTAAGCATATATTCGCCTTTCCTTCCTTTCCAATCCTTCTCCTCTCTTCTTCCAACAATTTTGTGTCACACACTACAATCACCTCTGGATTGACACCAAACATGCCATATTATATGAAACAGATGTACAATTTAACCAGTTTCACAGCCATCAAATAAAATCAATGAAATAACTTTATTTGTAGGAAGGGTAACTTTCACCATATTAGGATGAGGCATACACACCTGATAAGAGTAATGGGTGTGAACATCAATCGACGACATGAAACAAGATTGCGTAGGATGCGTCTGCAAATTGCACCATCATAAACAATTAATTCATCAGCACAAATTACACAATAGATAATTGTCTTCTAACATTATAAATACGCATAACATGGACAACCATCAATAAAAAGAAAGACGCAACCACCACCTTGCGCAAACATATTGCCATTGGAACAAACATCTAAGTATGACCTTCCTTTATATCATGTAGATATAAGTTCATCAATAATCGACACACGATATGGTTTATTGTAATAGTAAAGTAATATCAGCAGTAGTAATAATACTAATAACAAGAACAAGAACAGTAATAAACAATGCAAGGACATTGAGCACAAGAATTTGCATGATATTTTACCATTCCTCCCTAATATTGGCATTATATTAGCTGATATATTAAATAAATCTTAATCATTAACCAGTTATTGCCAATTGCAATAGAATTCTTACCATCATATCAACCAGAGCATTAGGAGACCCTAATATCACCACCATTCAATTTATTGGCATTTAAAATCTACAAACCCATAATGTCTCTTTCAAAGGCTAAATAATTCTCAAATAATAATGATTTCCCACGTATTGGCAAACACAAGACATGCAAACAACTGAACATCCGCATTCTTACCTAACTTTACTAAACCCAAAACTGAGATCAATTTTCCCTCCTAATAAGTAGGCACTATAGTTTTCTGTAATTCAGAAAAAAAAAATGGTTGCATTTTGACAGTGTATTGTGACATGGTTAACATACTCAAGTAGCGTATCTGCAACGTATTGAACAGAGAAAATTGAGTCCTGTATCTAGGGGAAAAATAGGGAAGTCAGGAAAATAGTAGACAGATGAGTTGGATGTTACATTTCTTTCCTAAGAGACAGCCAGATTACTAGAGATCCCAAGACACTATAAAGCTATGTAGAAGGGATGGCAAAAATTCCATCAAAAGGAAAAATGGGCATTTTCAGGTAATAACCACAGTTTAACATTTTAAAGAATAATAAATGTGTTTGTACTGGGTATGGAAAATAACAAAAAGGAATGATCTAAATATCACAGCAAAATTATCACAAAATTGTGGAACGATACTAAATATGCGCAGTTATGGGATTTATCAAGCAAATAAGAATAAAGAGAAGAAAATAGTGAATGCAAGAATAGAAGGTACAATAACAAATAATTTCAAGCCAACGTGAGAATAGAAGGTACAATAACATAATTTCAAGCCTCTTTAAACATAGACTGAATCTTCGTAATCTCCCACCTAATTAAGGCATGATATACATACATGTGGCATGAGCTTAAGCCTTATAAACCAGTTGCCATAAAAAAGAAGGCTTAAAATGTAATATTTTGACCAGTGACCACACCATAAAGTAAAAGCACTCACATGAATCCATCCAAGGGGAAAAAGAGATCGCTTATCTTGAACTTCAAATATTTCTTCTTCATTTGTGGTCTGACACTGCCCACAAAGTACAGATTTAAAGCAAAAATTATTAAAATAACTATAGAAGAGAGACTATAGCTTTGATAAATGTATCAATAAACAAACATACTGAATCTGAGGTTGATTCCTGCTTTGGTATAATGAGAGCAGTAACATAGAATTTTCTGTTTTTCTGCAGATGAAAGATTTGTACTATTAGCATCACGTGATGTTAAGATTGATTAATCTTATTTTCAGCACTTACAAGTGAACCTGCAAGAACACCACAAGTTTCTAAATTCTTATCAGTATTCGACTTCGCCAGCTTCATGAAGCCATCCAGCATTGTGGTTGACTGCCAACCAAGATAATTTGTTAGGTCAAATGATCACATTCACTCATTGTAACTGACACATTGTAACTAATTAAGATAAATTACAAAAAAAAAAGGGCAAAATTGAATACATCACAAAAGAATTACCTAACACCAGTTATTTTCAATAAAAAGCTAAATTGAAAAAGAATAAAATAACCATATTCAAAAGGGACACATAAAAAAAAAAGTAGTAAAAAAAATCTTACAATGTGCACATAAAAAAAAAAAAGTAGTAAAAAAAATCTTACAATGTGCAATTGCAGAGGTTCAGAACGATCAAAACCATCTGACGAGGAATTCTCGACTCGGCATTCTGTTTCAGTAACTTGGGAAGACATCGCAGGGATCAAATCTTGTACTTCTGTAAGTACAGGTGGAGGAGAAGGTTGTCTAATGATGTCTACAGAAACAGGGGTTTCTGTTGTTTCAAAGGAAATCATGGAACATGGTTCCTCAGCATGACGCATCTCAATTTCATCATTTGGCATAGTAATTGATTGCACACTTGATTTTTCAGGTTCAACATTGGAATTGTCTGTTTTTACCATAACTGCACTTTCTAAAGACTGCTGCAGGCTGTTTCTCAACAAAGATGACCAAATAACATTAATTGATAACCAAAAACTTTTCAAAAACTAAAGAAACAGAAACCAATACAAATCATTATCATGGGGCAAAAACTGCTTGTAGAGTCCGGACTTCAAATGAATCGAGAACACATCAAGATTACATATTGTCTTCAGCATGCAACCAACTTCACAGTTCACATCAGTATGTTTAATACTAGATGCACAAGTAGAGAACAAAAATAATATTTGAATTCAAGTAGGATCCTCACCAGGGGATTTCAACTGGAGTTAGGTCTATGTTGCTTGGATATTTGACCTACATGGGTGAAAAATGAAATAAAAAGTCAGCATGATTCCTGCATGGAGCACCCAGAGAATGAGCTGAATACAAGCATACCAGAATATCACTCTTTGAAGGCTGCCAATGACCATAGAGACCATTTGGACCCAAAATAGAATGTCTGGACAGGGTTTCCGCATTTGGACGTGGGAAGTTTAGAGACCTGCAAGAACCAATTGAACAAGTTGGGACAGTGTTGTTAAAGGCGTAAGGCGCACTAAGGCGCAAAGGGTCCTAGGGCTATATGCACGCCTCAAGGCGCAAGGAGCACGCCTGATGAAAGTGAGGCGCAAATTGTAAAAAAAATATATAAGTATCTAGTCAACTAAAACAAAGAGAAATCATTGAAAATATATAAAAAACAATTACAATAATACAAATACTGATAATACAAATTAATTTGTTTGTTAAAATTTGAAGCCAACCCCAAAACATATCTTAATTTATTAAATAAATGTTGTACAATTTGATTTCGGGTTGGGATTTTCTCGCACATTTTTATGAGGAGTGCCTAGGCGCATCTAAAAGGCGCGAGCCTTTGTGCCTAGGCACGCGCCTGATGAAGGTCGTCTGGCCTGACCCTTCATGAGGCGCAGTGGTCTGAGCTTGAGCCTGAGGCGCGCCTTTAACAACTATGAGCTAGGATAACCGATAACCAAAGATGGAATTTCTTCATTGTCACATATATTATACCTTGTAGAACAAAACCTCAAATGAGAACAAGATGTATATTTCTATGAATTTTCCTCGTGCGGAATGAACTCCCATACAAAATTTAGTTGACACACTCAGTAAGTTTAGTTCAATAGCAGAGCACCAAACATTTGTAAAATAACAGTAGCTAAAAGTCAGTTCTGAAAAATGGTTTAAAAAAAATAACTCGCTCTAAGTCCATAACTTACGTGCACTTATAGTTTTAAATCTGTTTCTGAAAACAGATTTCAGGGAAAAAAATATTTCAAATCATCTCTATGCTCTATTTATTATAACAGTTTTTTTTTACCAATTTTTTATTTTATTTTCTAAATAACCAATAAAGTCTAGCCTTTTACAAATGTGATCGGTATGCCAAACTCGATTGCATTAATTCCTCAGGACTGGACTGGAATGATTTGGATGGGATTAAATATAGCACAGTAGGGTAGACTACATAGTACATCAAGCGGTAATAAGCTCAATTTCACCATAAAGCTAATTAAAATCAAATTACATGAAAAAATTCACCATTGAGCTAATTCATTACATACAATCCATCCAATCCAATACCTCACCAAACAACGATAGTGTTAAATATAGTCCACAGCCCTAGCTAGTTCAAATCCAATTCAGTCTGATTCTGATGTACTAAATGCACCCTGTGTTTCTCCTCAACCAAAGAAAGAGAGAGAGGAGGTTTCACGTCAGTTTACATGACTGAGGTACAGAAATTCTTGATCTCTGTAATAAACTTGATGATTCACAATATCCAGACATATATGAATGTTGATGTGTTCTCTATAAGCTATCCTATATCAGCTTATTAGATTACTTTAAGATGCCAATAGTATAAGAAATGTCCTATTTACTGAAGCGTTGAAAGAGGAGCAGGCTTGTGCATGAATAGTAATCTTTTCTTTTAAATTTAGCGAGAGATATTGAGGTGGTGTTAAACTATAAGATCTGCTTTATAGCCTGCTTTTTGCCCTTAAAACATATTAATTCATTAGATTGTACAGTACTTATATTGCTTTATAAGAAGGGAAACTGAGGAAACAAATATAAATTTCATAAAAGTTCATCATAGATTAGTGATCCCATATCACAAATAATTCAAAAAGGGTATTAGTGAGGTTTAGTAACTCTTTCCATGCATAGGCAACAAATGATGACCAAGCAATCACTCACTTTACCACCATGCTGCCAGCCCATCAGGCATTATTCTAATGATATGCTCAGTGTTCTAAAATGCGCTAGGCGCTAGTCGGGCGGCGACCCAGCGCCTAGTGCCTAGAGCGCCTAGTCGAGGCCTAGGCGGGGCCTAGACGGTTAATCGAAAATTGAGAATTTCTATAATTAGGTTTAAGATTTGGTATGATTTGGAGAAAATAATTATAGATAAATGTTATTTGAGTAATGGCTAATATTTATAAATGGTCAATTTGATAAGAAACTAACAAAAATAGAAAAAAAATTAGATTTTTGAAATTATGGTTTATGCTCTAAATTGAGATGTTTTCAAATTGATGAGTTGAGAGTTAATTTTATAAAATTAAGGTTAGGGCTAGGATTGGGGTGTGAAATTCAGCCGTAAAAAGCAATTAATTTCAAATTTTGCGTCGGTCAACGGCGGTTGACAGATGAATTTGCGACAAGCGCTTGGCCCCAACGATTTGGGGCCAGGCGCGGCGGCCTAGGCACGCCTAGGTGGGGCGTTTTAGAACACGGGTTATGCTCAAAGCTAAAATATTCACAAAAGACTTAAAAATAGTAATTTTCAACTTTGAATCAGTGTTCTAAAAAAAGGGGCCTAGGCGGCCGCCTAGACGCCGTCTAGGCACTAGGCGGTGCTTGGCCGTTCTGATTAACCGGAAAACGGTGGACTAGGCGGAGCTTCTCGGAAAACATAGATCTACGGCAAACGGTAGCTCCGATAAGTGCGTGGGTGGCGGCGTTGGAACGGCCGGCCGTTTATGAACTTGATGGACAGGCGTGTGTGGCTCCAACGGAGGCGGTAGTGTGTGGGCCACACGCACCGGTGGCCGCCGTCGGAAACACTGCCGACGGCTACCAGAATATCCCAATTCTCATTTCTCAGCCTAATTGAATCCAAATTTCCAAATCCTAAACCTAATTGACTTCAATTTGTCAAATTCTTAACCTAATTAACCTTAATTTGTCAAATTCTAACCCTAAATGAATCCAAAATTTCAAACACAAATAAACTTTTTTGAATAAGAAATAAAACCATCTAGCGGCGCCTCCGGGCGCTAATTGCTCCCCCACCATACACCTAGCCTCTAGCGTATTTTAAAACATTGCTTCAAATAGTTGAAGAAGGAAAGCACCTGCCTATCATACCATTTATAAAAGTCTAAGGAACATGTACTCCACACAGTACCAGAAAAACCTTTACAAGAACACTTACATTCTACGGAACTGTTCATCCACTGGTCTGGCCAGGGGGAGCTGTTGAGGCCTTGGACCTTGATAGGCTAATTCTCGTGCAGCGGGTCTGACTGCCTGTCAATGTAGGACAGCATATAAATGAAATGTTTTATCTCAACATTGAGTAAAGAATAACAATTAACAAGTAAATAGAAAGGATATGCAAAGTTATAAAAGACTATAGTCAATGCCAATACTTTTTTTTTTTTTTAAAGTTGACTAGATAAAAATGGTCACCAACTATTTTGGGGCAAGCTAAGAATAATTAAAGAAAAATAAGAGATAAAAAGGTAAACTAACCGGCCACATGAATGGACAAAAAGAGAAAAAATTTGGGAGGGGAAACGGTCTATAGAAAACCTATCTATAAACCCAAAGAGTGCCATCGCAAGCATAGCCACAAAGCAATCTATTCAAAATCAACCCAAATCCTTCCCAGCTGAGATGTTTCGAAAAAAAATGAACAGTTCAAAGTCATTTGTAACCAAAGCCAATCTTTTTTACTCTTTTTTTTAATCCAAATATACTTTTATTTCATTCTTTCCACAATACCATAAAGCGTAGAAATGGTACAACCCCAAAGAATTTTGGCTTTCTTCCCTCCCAGAAGGCAAAAATATGGCAGGAATTAAAATACCACCAAGTATTCAGTCGCACAACTAATCAATCAGAACAAAGCAAATTTTGAAAGAAACAAAAACCTCCCACCATTGATGAGCATCATCATACCTTATTACATTATGGTTAGTCAAAGTCTGTTTTTTGACAGACGGCCACTCTAGTGTATTATTTTGAGGAACATGGCTCCAACCGTTCACTTGATATGTTTGCTTTCTGTTCAATTCATTGATCTTCTGTTGCACAACTGGCTGCAACTCCTCTAACTCACTCAAGGCATTATATAATTTCTACAGGAAAAATGAAAATGGTGTTAAAACCTTGAAACATTTACAGAATTCCATTGAAACAATGCATAAACACAAGCAATGATACCTTTTTCAAGTAGAGTTTTTGGCTCTGGAGAGATGCTCGGTAATCTCGATGGTCAGGAATTGTCTCTGAGACCAAACTGAATTAAATGGAACAAAGTAGTTTAAGAAACATTTTGCATGTTGGGAAGAAATGAGAAATAAATTAATACACACTATTGACAATTTTTAGAAGCCTTAAAGCCTGCATATTAAACTAAATATTCTACATAATAAGTTGAAAGAAAAATCATATTAGTTCGTACCTTGAAAACCTCAGGAGCATAACATAGAGATCTATAAAATTCTTTTCTGCACGGAAGATGTCAGCCTACAATATCATGACCATATAAAGAGCCAAAAAGTCATTTAACACAGAAGACCAAACTAGAAAAGATAAAAACATTACTTCTTAGTCATTCAAAAATACAAAAATGCATCACACAAGTAAAGAAATTTAAGAAACAACAAAACATTTTAGATCCATAGGTAAATGCGCATTCACTAAACATACAATCAGCAAAACAGAAACATTATCACAAACATCAATATTTTTGCCTCATCATATAGCAATTAATATAATAGATGGTAGATATGACAATTCAGAACTAAGAATGATGGAAAAGTTCTTTTTAACCATCATACTCGACTAATTAGCACAAAATTTGAATTTCTCACACCAAAAATTTCTCTTTCCTATCAAGAACTGATCATCTCAACAGGAGAAACAACAGTAAATTAACATTTTCCTTCTAATATAATTTTTAAATCAAACTCTATGAACTAAGGCTAAATACAAACATAAAAACCAGAGCGATCAATTAAATTACACTCGAATTACAAACAAAGCAATATAAAAACCGTAAATAAGTGAAAGAATCAAGACCTGTTTGAGAATATTATCAGCGATCCGATAGTAGTATCGGAGGGCGATACGGTTATCGACATCGAGTCTCGGAGTACTAGCAGCGATGTTAATTGTCCCTGAGGAGGATCTCATAATTTTCTTTTTAGTTTTTCTCCTTTGATTTTGAATTTTATTGTCATCCAAACAGCATTTCTAGCGGATCGGAAGGAAGTCGGTTCGCTTCAGAGAAGCGATGATCAGATCAGAGTCGAGGTCTTAGAGAGAGGGTTGTTGATGACGGCTGAGGGCATGATGGAAACGAGGGAGTTATTTTGGCGAGGAAAGGAGGGCAAATATGGAAATATATCGAATTTGTTTGGCTTGCTTGGATACATCACACACACTCATACACTCCATTTCATTGGATTGTCGCGTCCAGTGGGTTTATAGCTTATTTTTTTTAATTAAAAAACTTGGGATACAATCTTTTTTCTAACCTCTGGCTAGATCCGCATAGCTGCGGATTATCACGTCTTTAACTATAATTTAAAATATTGATGAAAATTTAATATTATTTTTTAAGGTTGTTTACTTCATAAAATTGAATAAAAATGAGAATGCGAATGGGAGTGGGGCCCACAAATTTGGAAATGATGAGAAATTACAATATTGTCCATAAGATAATAAATTAATATTAATTTATAACTAATATATAAAATTAATAATAATTAATAATAAAATAATATTTAACATTTTAATAAAATAATAATTTAAACATTAATAATTTAATATTTAGTAATTTAATACATTAATAATTAATTAATATTTAAATAATAAATAATAAATAAAAACTATTAATCAATACTTAATAATTAAATAATATTTAATAATTAAATAAAAGAATAATTTAACATTGAGTAATCTAATCAATCAAAAAATTAATAAAATTAATATATAATTATAACTAAGGATATTTTTGTAACTTTTTAACAATTTATTCCGATTACTGGACAAAGTAAACACATCAATGGTAATACTGCTTCATTCCGATTCTGATTCCTACAGTAAGTAAACAACTTATTCTGATTCTGATTTACCATTCTCATTCCAGCTCATTCTGATTCCATTTCATTCCGATTCCATCTCATTCAGATTACGAGTACGTAAACGTACCAATAATGTGTAGATTTTATAATTTTCTTTTATCGCTAAAAATTATAACAATCAATTACTAAAAACAAAGTAAACAAAAACTCCCATTACAAAAAGGATATGATACTTAAAATACTATAGCTAACAATAAATTATTAAAATTTAAATAAAATACCTAAAATATCAAAGTCTCCAAAAAAATAAATGATAATATTTATTTGTGTAATTTTCATATTTTCAACAATAATTATACATTTCACTACACTATTAATCTTTCCCTTCGCAGTCATCGCCACATAATCAAAAAATTTAACCCTCCTATTTAACTGTAGCAATTGTCACTAACAACTCTTCCCTATTCCCAGTCTTCCACTCAACCAATATCATCTCTCTTTATGCTCACCAAAACAAAAAATATTATTGAAAAAATCTTCTTCAAAATCTAATCTCCACAAATGTCAACTCTCAAAACTATATCATTACCATTTTCCAATATATGCCCCTTAATTTGCTTCTTTAATTTACTCTTATAAGCCACATACGCTAATGCATATTCTAATACCTCATAAAACTCTTCCTTCGATACAAAATAATACATTTGAATCCCAGGCATGACCTAATGAGGCTTCAATAAATCATGATAGCTGCTTGCTTTGTTACCTTTTTGTAATATATTTTTTTAATCCAAGTACTTAGAATAAATAACTAACAACTTTAAACCTAATTAATGATTTTGGATTAGGAGGGACACTGATGTCAATCTGGGAAAATAAAAATTTAGGGAAATTTATTAACAAATTAAAGTATGATTTTTTTTTTTTTTTTAATAAGAATCAAGTGGGAGGGATGAGAGAAAACCCCTTCATTGCTATATCTCCTTTGCATGACTTGCACCTGTTCCTGTGCCAACAGCAATATTACAGAATTTTTTTTTTTTTTTAAATAAAATCATCTGAATATTATGTTGGTAATTTAATGTCATTAAACAGTGATACAACATGAAAACAACAGATCTAACTACCAGAAAAGTAGATCTAGATGCAATAAAACCCTAAAACAATAAGAACCAGAAAAACCTGATTTGATACTCCACGTCGAGATGATCTCTGTCCTTAAGAACTTATTGGCTCCGTCATAGGTGCTTTACGGATTCGTTTTGCCAACGTTCTCCCAGGATTACTTGGATTCTTCTTGTTCAAGGATCACTAATTAACAAGTGTATGAACTTGGATCCAAATGGTGGATCTCTCTCTCAAAACAAAGAAAACAACACATTGCCTTTTTAATTCTTGGATATTACTTGTATATTTCTGTATATCCCATTTGAAATAAAAGCCTCCTTTTATAAGGCATTGAGGGGTGCCAATAGGGCACCCCTTGGGGTGGGTTGCAACCCTCCAAGGATTGCAACCTCCCATACACCCCTTGAAAATCTCAATGATATACATATCATATTTAATGAATTTGAGGAATTTACAACAATCCCCTACAATTCTTCAAATATTCATTCAGGCACGTGAGAGAGATACCGTGAGTTAAAGCTGCATCGAAATAGGTAGCTTTCGCCTTGAACCTTTCCTAGTGAATGACAATCGGATTTACTTGGCAAACCAGTGACCCATGGTCTTGAACTGTTCTGCCGTTGGTGTAAACCTAGACAATTGCCAACACACAGCTTTAATTCGACCATTTTCCCGTTCTACGGTTGTGTTCATTTTGGCCCTGAACAACGGTCCTGGATTCATCAAGCACTTTAGGGTAACCCGCCTTTAAAGGTTCCCATGGAAGCAGCCTCACTTTTTACTTGAAATATGTGATCTACTACGAAGAGGTAATCTGTCTTTACCCCCATTAGGACTCATCTCCTAATATAGTGACCATTAAAAGCCTTAGCTTATCCTAACCAATGACAGACATCACTCAGCGTCATTATCGGAATGAGAAAGAGTACGAAACTTTTCAGTGCTTGTTTTGAATTGCACAAAGTTTCTGTTGTCCCTTTTGAACCTAGATATTGGGATCTCCAGTCAGCTATGTTGGGTTTCCACAGTGACAATTCTTAATTTATAGGCTTCAAGCCCATTCCCTTCGATGACTTCTCAACTTGCTCTCGAGGTAAACCTTTAGTTAGTGGATCCGCTAGGTTTTCCTTTGACTTAACATAATCGATCGTTATTATGCCACTTGAGAGCAATTGACGTATGGTATTATGTCTCCGACGTATGTGTCGAGACTTACCATTATACATTGTATTTTGGGCTCTCCCAATTGCCGATTAGCTATCACAATGTATGCTAATCGCTGGCACCGGTTTGGCCAACTAGGAATATCCTCCAGGAAGTTTCTAAGCCATTCTGTTTCTTCCGCTGTTTTGTCTAATGCTATGAACTCTGATTCCATAGTAGACCGGGCAATACATGTTTGCCTCGAGGATTTCCATGACACGGCTGCATTACCAAGTGTGAAAACAAATCCACTCATAGATTTGGAATCCACCGTATCAGATATCCAGTTAGCATCGATGTATCCCTCTAGTACAGCAGGATATCTCTCGTAATGTAGCCCATATTTGAAGTTTCTCTCAGATACCTCAAAACTCTTACTATGGCTTTCCAGTGGTTATGTCCTGGATTGCTCGTATATCTGCTTAGTCGATTCACAGCTTGAGCGATATCAGGTCGTGTGCAATTCGTGAGATACACCAGACTTCCGATGATTCTCGAATACTCTAATTGCGATACGCTTGAACCAGTATTCTTTGATAGATGAAGAGTTGGGTCCACAGGGGTTCTAGCCACATTTAGATCCCCTTTGACATATTTATCAAGTATCTTCTCAATATAATGAGTCTAAGATAATATATATCCGTCTGATGTCCTGGAAATCTTAATTCCTAGGATCACATCAGCTACTCCCAAGTCTTTCATATCAAATCTGCTGGATAACACGTTTTTGGTAGACTGAATCACTTCATGATTACTACCAATTATCAGCATATCGTCTACATAGAGACACACAATGACATAACCTTTTTGAGTTGATTTGGTGTACACACACTTATCACACTCATTGGTTTTGAACCCACTTGACAACATTTCTTTGTCAAATTTCTCATGCCATTATTTAGGTGCTTGTTTTAATCCGTACAAGGATTTTACAAGTTTGCACACCTTCTGTTCTTGTCCAGGAACACTAAACCCTTCTGGTTGTTCCATGTAAATCTCTTCTTCCAATTCACCATTCAAGAATGTCATCTTTACATCCATTTGATGTATTTCAAGACCAAATATAGCTGCTATGGCTATGAGCATTCTTATCGATGTGATACGAGTCACTGGTGAATAGGTGTCAAAGTAATCAAGACATTCCTTTTGTCTATAACCTTTTATGACAAGTCTCGCCTTGTACTTATCTATTGATCTATCTGTTTTCATCTTCCTTTTGAATATCCATTTGTAGCCCATCGGCTTACAACCTGGCGGAAGATCAACCAACTCCCAAGTATGGTTCTGTAGGATTGAATCAATCTCACTGTTAATAGCCTCTTTCCAAAAAGGTGCCTCCGGAGAAGCCATATCTTCTTTATAGCTTTGAGGCTCATTTTCTTTTATTTTCTAACAAGTATGTCAGAAAATCGGGACCAAACGACTTAGACGTTCTAGCTCTTTTGCTACGTCTAGGCTCGATTGTCTCAGCATTTACGCGTTGATCTGATTCTAGGTCAACCTGATCACTGTCCTTGACAGTATCAACTGTTCTTTTGAGAGACTATGTGCGCTGTCTTTCCTTACAAGGAAACGTCTCTTCAAAAAATGTCGTATTCCTTGACTCAATTATCATGTTCGGATTGATGTCAGGAATCTCCGACTTGTGTACTAAGAATCGATACGCACTACTGTTGCGAGCATATCCAATGAATATACAATCAATAGTTTTGGGTCATATTCTAACCTTCTTAGGTTTAGGAACCATTACTTTGGAAAGACACCCCCACACTTCTAGGTATTTGTAGGAAGGTACGAAACCTTTCCACAACTCATATGGTGTCTTGTCCAACCTCCTGTGAGGAAGCTTGTTTAGAACGTAGTTCGCGGAAAGCAAGGCTTCCCCCCACAAGTTCTGGGGTAGACCCGAACTTGTCAACATGGCGTTCATCATTTCCTTCAACGTTCGGTTTTTGCGTTCCGCAATTCCGTTCTGTTGAGGAGAATAAGAAGCAGTGGTTTCGTGAATAATTCCGTGCACAGAACAATATTCACCGAATGGTGAAACATATTCACCACCTCTATCACTCCTGATTCTTTTGATTTTCTTGCCAAGTTGATTTTCAACTTCGCTCTTATAGTGTACAAAGCTCTCAATAGCTTCTGCTTTGCTTCTCAGCAAGTACACATAGCAGAATCTTGTGCTGTCATCGATAAAAGTGACAAAGTACTTTTTACCGCCTCTTGTTTGCACAATGTTCATGTCACACACGTCAGTGTGTACAAGTTCTAAAGGTTCAGAACTGCGTTCAACAGAATGAAATGATGTTCGATGCATTTTTGCTTCAACGCATGCCTCACACTTATATTGGCTATCAATTGCAATTTTAGGTATAAGGTCCATGTTAATTAATTTACGCATGGTATCATAATTAACATGTCCTAACCTCCTATGCCATACATTTTGTGACTCAATAATATAAGCAGAAGTACTAGCTTTATTATTCGCACGATTAACAGTCATTACATTTATTTTGAAAAGGCCCTCAGTTAGGTAACCTTTTCCTACATACATATCATTCTTTGTCATTACAAACTTATCAGAAACAAATACTAGCTTAAAACCAGCCTTACTAAGAAGAGAACCCGAGACCAAGTTCTTCCGAATATCCGGAACGTGCAGTACATTTCTCAATGTTAGCTCATTTCCTGATGTCATATTCAGAACCACTGTGCCTTGTCCAACCACCTGAGAGGTAGACGAGTTTCCCATTGTCAGATGATCGCTGCCATCGACCTTCTGGTACATGGAAAACATCTTGCTATCTGCACAGATATGACGAGTAGCCCAATGTCTACCCACCATTCCCTCGGATTCCCAACTACGTTGGCTTCGGTTACCACTGCTGATAGTTCCATCTCTAAGATATCATCAGTCAGCTGCTCACCCTCAGTGACATGGGCCTCATTTTTCTTTTTCTTGCCCTTGTCCTGAGACTTCTTGTTTCTGCAGTCCTTTGACATATGACCGCTCTTTCCACAGTTGTAGCATTTCCCATTGAACTTCTTGTTCGAAGAATCAGCTCCACTGTTCTTTATTTTCTTACTACCCTTCACACCCTCAATGATGTTGGCCTTAGACTCCATAGTCTTGTAGCTGGCCTTTTCGGACATCCTGTTGTCCTCTTCGATTCTCAATCGAACACTAAGGTCTTCAAGGCTCATCTGCTTCTTTTTATGTTTCAGATAGCTCCTGAAGTCCTTCCATGATGGAGGCAACTTTTCAATTATGGCTGCAACTTGAAACATCTCACATAGTTTCATACCCTCATCCAGTATTTCATGAATGATCAGCTGCAGTTCACCCAACTGAGATATCACCGTCTACCATCTTGTAGTCCAGGAACCTACCCACGACAAATTTCTTTTGTCCGGCATCCTCGGTTATATTTCTTCTCGAGAGATTCCCAGAGGATCTTCGCAGAAGTCATGCCTTGGTACACATTGTACAAGGTATTGTCAAGACCACCCAAAAGGTAGTTCTTGCATAAGAAGTCTCCAGACATCCAAGTCTGTTCTCACTCTTCCTTGGCTATTTCAGATTCACCCTCCACATGACCCGGAGGATCTTTGAGAAATTTAGCCAACTGGAGAGTTGTCAGGTAGAACATCATTTTGCTCTGCCACCGCTTGAAATCTGCCCCACCAAATTTCTCCGGCTTTTCTCCATGAGAGACCGGTACTGTAATATTTCCGCTAGCCATTTGTAACTGGAAAATCCAATAGGGGTCAATAGTCTACAAAAGACAAATTGCACAACGATCAACGAATAATCTTGTTCAAAGTGATGTACTAGGTAACCACTTGTTGTTCTATTGGACGGTGATTCCAATAAACACAAGTCCTTGAATTTTAACTAAAGATTCTTTAGAAAAATGAATAAACGAATATCGCCTTTTTGACAGAATATTCTTTAAACACTTTTTCAATAAGATCTTTTAGCAATTCAAACCCAGAACTAAACTTTATACAATAGTACAAACAATGTAGATATGTGTAAGTGTCAATCAAGATTGGATGGAATTTCTTGTGTATGATTACACTTTAAATTCTCAACCAAGTATGCAACACACAATCAATTTCAACTTTATCACTATGTGTATGCTTGTGATAATTGAACAACCTAATAATAACTTAAATCTATACTACCAAGATTAATATGTTACAGTATATGATTTACTAAGTTAATATTAATTTAAGTTTGCAGTTTAAAATAATCGTTAGTGTCACGTTCGTATATACGTTCGAACGAGACTGGCAGTGTGGGTGCATTCGTGTTGCGTTTGACAACGCGTTCGAACGATGTGTTTCCAGAGAGTTCATGTTCGAGTAGCGTTTGATAACGCGTTTGAACAGAATGATTCCAGAGAGTTCACGTTCGTATAGCGTTCGAGAACGCGTTCGAACTGAAAGATTCCAGAGAGTTTGCGTTCGAGTTGCGTTTAGTACGCGTTCGAACGTTCTTAGGCAGAAAGCTTGCGTTTGAGTTGCGTTTGAAGACGCGTTCGAACGTCCTTACGAATTTTCAGATTTATGCCTTCGCGTGCTTCGGGCGTTCGAACGCCCTACGGGTTTACATGCACAGTACGTATTTTTTCCAGAAAATTTCTACCATAGCATGCGAATTTACAGTCTAACAACACTAGAATGCAATAAGTTCTTAAGATTGTTGGTAATTTAGTGTCATTAAACAGTGATACAACATGAAAACAACAGATCTAACTACCAGAAAAGTAGATCTATATGCAATAAAACCCTAAAACAATAAGAACCAGAAAAACCTGATTTGATACTCCTAGTCGAGATGATCTCTGTCCTTAAGAACTTATTGGCTCCGTCACAGGTGCTTTACGGATTCGTTTTGCCAACGTTCTCCCATGATTACTTGGATTCTTCTTGTTCAAGGAGCACTCCTTAACAAGTGTATGAACTTGGATCCAAATGGTGGATCTCTCTCTCAAAACAAAGAAAACAACACAGTGCCTTTTTAATTCTTGGATATTACTTGTATATTTCTGTATATCCCATTTGGAATAAAAGCCT
Source organism: Zanthoxylum bungeanum (assembly GCA_019454045.1). Lineage (NCBI taxonomy): Eukaryota > Viridiplantae > Streptophyta > Magnoliopsida > Sapindales > Rutaceae > Zanthoxylum > Zanthoxylum bungeanum. The sequence goes on along the minus strand of SKCR01043433.1, from coordinate 30,982 downwards.
ACTTTTATAAGGCATTGAGGGTGCCAATATGGCACCCCTTGGGGTGGGTTGCAACCATCAAATGATTGCAACCTCCCATACACCCCTTGAAAATCCCAATGATATACATATCATATTTAATGAATTTGAGGAATTTACAACATATTATAAATGATGCATATAAATGACTTGAGTAAATCTGATTGTTTTTATATAACAAAACATATTTTTTTTTATAAACAATTTAAATATAAGTATGTAAATGGAAAAGAAAGGTAATGAGTCCAAGACTTAACCCCTAATAAACTTTCTTTATGTTCTTAAAAGTGACGTTCTTGCTTATAGACCCGGCTAAGGTTCCGGTTCGGAACCGGAACCGAACCGATTGGAATCGGAAGGTTCCGGTTCCGGAACCTAACCAGTTCGGTTAGGATTCCTACCCTAGCCGAACCGGTTGGAACCGGTTTGAATTTATATAATATATATATTTTTTTAATTTTTTAGATAAGAATTTTATTTGTAATTTAATGTAATTATGTAATGTAATAAATTCAAATTCATAATTTTAAATTATATTGATTTATCAATCTCAATTTTTTATTTAAAAAAAAAAACTGTATGGAACCGGAAGCGAACGGTTCAGTTCCGGTTCCACTTTAGTGTGGAACCGGAACCGGAACCGGACGGTTCGGTTCCGGTTCGGAACCGAACCGAACCGCCAGCCGGGTCTAATTCCTTACACCAAATGCAACATAAACATAGAGGTAGGATCCAAAAATTTCACAAATTATTTATTAAAAAGAACAATATAAAAATATAGAAACCAAAATTGAAACGTTATATCAAGCAATCCAACAATACAGTTAAATAATCCTAAACTAAATAAAAAAAAAATAAAAAACTATAATTGTTACCAGTGTCATGAATAGACATCATCCCATCCAAATTGGAATTCAGAGGCTCCAGTAGAAATCAAAATTCTATGATTATTAGTTCAATTCTATGCATGTAATGCATTTAATAAATAATCATAACATTTCAAAAAAAAAAAACATCAATATATAATCAATATATAATATTCAGTATGCCATTGAAACTTCCTGAAACTTATTTTCAGCTTCAATGTCATCTTTGTTTTGTAACTGGATGGATTTTTTTTTTTTTTTTTTTTTTTTTGTGGTGATAAATAAAATAAAATGCACAAAATCAATTTAGAAAACTTTGTTGACGACTGTTTTTCGTTACAAGGGAAATTTGGAAAATCAACCCCTCGAACAAACCTCCATCAAATAGTGAATTTGTTTCGTTAGTATGGAACCAAAACAAACTCAGCAAGCAAACAAGAAAATCACAAAGACAAAAATTTACGTAATTCAGCAGAGAATGGCTCCAACCTACGTCCACTGGAGTAGTGAGGAGATTTTTTATTACCTGCTCGAGGTTGGTCAAGCTCGAGCTACAAGTGGGGAAGGAAAATAAGATTACAAATTGAACACCTCGAGTCTTATGATAAGCCCGGTACAATTCTCTCAAGTGATCATGAATAGACCATCTTTCTCTCTCTATCCCTAGTTTAGAAGCTCTTTATTTTTTTTTTACAAATAGTGAGACGCCAAAAATGTCAACCCTTAAATCTGTGACTTCAACCCCTTTATATAGGTTTCCAAATTCTATATTCTACTAACCCATGACGTCAGCTCGTGTCACTCTGTCATCATTGTCCCATGCCATTTTTCCCCAACCACTCAACAAACAGTCGTACTGGCACCTGATTCAACTACCCATGTCAGTAGAAACCCATCACTTCCATCTTTTATCCACTGTTGCACACTTTATTGACGTGACAACCTGCGGTTTAACCACTCCGATATTGTTCGGTCTGGCAGAGTCTATTCCCAAGAAGAGCCGTTGACTTACTCTCATCACATCATCCCTCTAGAAGCTCAAACTTCCAAGTAGGGCATACGTCATATGCTATTAATTATAAAATATTCAATGGTCTCAGCTATGTTCCTCGGGTCGGTATACCGAGGTGAATGATGCTTGGTCATACTTCCTCCAACTTCCTCAACCGGGTCAGGTCAGTAACATAGACCACATCGGGCCATCTTCCACAAATATTCAAATGCTGTCAAAACTGACAATTCCTCTTCAATTTAAGGTCGGTGTCTCTACTTGCTTCATCATCAACGGGTTCTTTCATCGGGAGAACTCCTCCGCACAGCAGGGTCGGGCTCTATGTCTGACTTCAGCATCTTTAGGCCTTTAGACCCTCATCATTCTCTTTTAGCCAAGTACAAACCTCATTCTGCCCCTCCTCGGTATTTGAACTTCCTCAGGGTAAGAAACCACCATCAACTTCTGTCCCCTAGTTCTTGGTATCAATGAGTTGGTGAATTGATGTCAGAATCTTTAAAAAAGATGGTGGTACAGACCGAGCTAGTGTCATCGGATTGTGGCTTCTCGCAAATTCTCCCGTAGTTGTACTCTTTGGGTCAAGTTGCTACGTATATTGCCAAAGATTCCTTTTTTCATAATGATTGCATTTCTTTTCTCGCCAACTGACTAAGAGATAACAAGAGTTGAATGAAAATCTGAATAAGGCCAAAGCCGAAATCAGATCCCTCCACCAAGCTTCGAATATTACAAAAAAGGAAAGGGATGAGGCTCGGGCCGGGCTACTTCGAAGACGAGGGAGTTCAAACTACAGTAGGCCAGAGCCATTACTGCCGAGAGTAAACTTCAAAAGAAATAGGCTGATCTTGAGAAGGTTGTAGATGAGTTGAACAAGACTAGGTACGAGTTGGCCAAGTCCCAAGAAGAGCTGAAAAACTTACAGGTCAACCTCCCCGGTCGTCTTGAGAGAACCAAAGTGGATGCCAAAATTAAGGGACTATAAGAGTCCATTAAATTGATTGAAATGGTATACCTCGACCTGGACTTAGGGGTGCTTAAGAAGATTTTAAGAGTTGACAGAGGGGAAATGTCCCACGAACAAGCCATTGGCACGACTTAAGAGGAAGCTGAAGCAATTCCTGACCCAATCCCCTTCTCCACGGTGCCTTCTGCTCAAGAAGATCATGACCCATCATCTTCCACTACTATTCATTCTGCTCCTCTTGAAAGTGTACCCGGCCCCCCTTCATTGTAACAATTCCTCTCTTTTTTGTGGGTATTCTTGAAAGAGCCCAATGTACAATTTTCAATTTTAATGAAGATAATTTTGTATATTTGTGTACTTTTTCCACACCAAAGCACACACTGAGCAAAGACCGATCTATGGCGACTTTCACTTTATCACTTAGCAATATACTGAACTATCGAACTTATTCATAACTTGGTAAATGCAACCAAATCATCTCCTTTAACTGATCCCCTAGAGAACCTCACTCTAAGCATGAATACATGCCCGCACATCAACGAGCCTATAAGCCTGCACCACAAATCTGAAGCCATGACGCTTCTTCCCTTATACTTAAAAGATTATGAGCCCTTCAAAATGACCTTTCAACATTAAGCATTTCCGACTCTTGACCATCTTCAACGCTTCCCAAGCCAGCCTGAACCATATATGATGTTGACTCCGGGGTGCCTCATATCCATTGCTGCAGTTTCGCTGTAGTAAAGCCATGGGGATGTCCCGACTTCACGTTGGCATAATAAGGCATCGGTGGGCCATACTTGACCCCGAGTCGACAATAAATATGCCCACAAAGATATGGTACATCATTGTCTCTTCACGATAGTAGAGGAAAAAGCAACAGAATCAGATCAACATCAACATAAGAAGGCAGTGAGGTCAGATGATCTGGATCAGGAATCACCTTAGTCTCTTCACGGTTTGTGCCATAGGCCTCTTCGTATGTCACGTCCTATTTTGCGACACTTAGGACATTTTAAAGCATACTTAGGTATAGGTCGGGGTAGGTCTAACTAATCAACTCCAAAGATTGCTCCAACCATTCGACAAAGGTATCATGCTTAGCCTCATCGATGCGGTTGATGAGATTGGCCTACAAATCATGCAGCTCACCGCTGGCTTTTGCTAGCTCACCCTTGGTTCTTGTCAGCTCGACCTTGGCTTTATCAGCTTAGTCTTGGTTTTATCATGGTCCACCTCGGCCAAGGCTGCATTTGCCTGCAGCAGCTTCAGATCCGAAGTCTAAAAGGTAGCCTCATCATGAGCATCATCCCTCTCATTTCTTGTGACTTGGATATCCCGACGGAGCGATTTATTCTCAGCCTTGGCCTTCTCGAGCTTCTTATTGAGCTCATTCTCCCTCTTGGTTAGTTTTTCATGGAGGCATTACCTCCCTCAGTAATAGTGCTGGACAACAGGTCTATGCTGGTGGCCAAGAGGTATGCCAGCTACATATGCAAAAAACAAGTTGGTTCATGAAGTAAGATGAGGTACAAGAGATTTATGGGTTATTACTGTTGGGGCGGTTGTGGGACCCATATGGTCGGATCGATGCCCCGCGTAGCTAAAGTGGGTCGAACCCAATGATACCATGGATAGATATATTTTAAAATATTTTAATAAAACTATATTCCGATAAGAGTCCGTAGGAAAAATGAGGACCAAATCAAAATCTGAAAACTCCGGATAGGAGAAAATGAAGTTTCAGCGTTCATGGGCATCAGGTCTTGGCGCGTCATGAAGCTCAGGTTTGGGAGTCATGACGCCCAAGGGGTTAGCGTCGTGACGCTAGAAGCTCTGAAATTTGAGTGTCGCGATGCCACCATGTGTAAAATATTGGCAATGAGCAATTTTGCCTTCAAATCAATTCAAAACACATCCAATTTTCTCCTATCACTTCAGTACACCTAAAAACCCATTTTAACATCAAAACCAACCACAAAACATGTTATACAACAAACATATATGTATTCTAAATACATTTATGCATTTATTTGAATCAAAATATAAACCAAATAGAATCTCATAATAAAATGACTCATGAATAATTTTAGGTCATCCAAAGATGGTTGTAGGACACAGAAACTAACGACGTTGTTCTAGGCTCGCGGCCTAGTCGGGAGTACGGAATAGCCCGCGGGGGAACTAAACCGGAGAAATAACATGGAGTCAACACCCGGTGTGAACCGGGAAAATGAGATTTAAGGCCGTACTCACCCCTCGCAAGGGAAGACCTCAAACCGTTGGGTTCGGAATGGTCCCTTACTTATGCCACTTGTAATGAAATGATTTGTGCAATAATTTAACCAAGCCTAAGCAACATTTATTTACAAGGATAATATACTCCTAAGTTCGCATGCACAAGTACAAGGCTCATATCTAAGTTTGCATGCTTAGAAAGTAAATCATCATAACACACGACAACGCACGACAATCTCGTGAACATATTTCAATTATATAATGCGAAATGCGAACAACAACATAAAATTAATGCAAATTCCAAATGCAAAACGAATAACTAATCATGCTTAAAAATAAACAACTAAATCACGCTTAAAGATCAAAAACATACTAGACTAAATCATGCTTACAAAAATAAATAACGTACTAGCAACCTAATCATGCTCAAATACATGGTTGGATGAAACGAAATACGTGTGTCTCTTAAGTAGTACGTGGCATTGTATCCCAAGTGCAAACTGCACTACCGTCCATTCGGATTTGGCTACGGAATTTACGTCCGAGTTTCCATCCGATATACCACAAAAGAGAACACACATTCCGTTCATCCGGAATTCACATCATGCACCAATCCACAATACTTATATGAAATAAAGTAAGAAAATAAATAAAAATATAGGAGAATAAAAAAGGGGTGCCCTCAGGTCTAACCTCTTAAGTCGCTTCTCGGGAGTGCGTTGGGACTTCGCCGGAAGGGTAATGCTCCGTAACTTTTCTGGTTTTCTGATTCGGTTCCACTGCCGTTTCGCTCACTATTTTCTTCGCTTTCCGATTCGGTTTCGCTGCTGTTTTTATCTCAGTTTTGGAACGATTTTCAGGGACTGTTTTGTGGTGTTTAGGGGCTGTTTCAGGGGTTATTTGGCCACTGTTTGGCGTGAATTTAAGGGCTAGGGGGGCTGTTATTTTGTTGGTTTTACTGGTCACGTGGAGGGCTGCTTTGTGAGTGGCTTTGTGTGATGAGTGGTCTGGTTTTTTTAGTCAGTGTGCCGTGAGGTGGCTTAGTGAGAGGGAGCCGAGTCTTTGGATTTTAGTGCGTTGAAGTTCATTTGTTTGTCTTTTTGCCGTGAACCAAAAAGGGAACCGCCAGAGTGAGAAGCTTTAGGGTTTTATTGTTTTGGCGTTCAAGGTGCTGGTCGAGAGAGGGAGGATGAGCGAGAGGAAGAATGGCGTGTTGGCTAGGGGCTGTGAGTGATGTGTTTGTTGATCGTGAGCGTGGGGAGTTTGTTGAGGATTGTGCATTTTGTGAGCAGCTGATTTGTTGGTTGGATGCGTGAAGGTCCTTTTGTCAATGGCGTGAGTTTGTATTTAGGGTTTATTTGCTTGTTTGTTATGTGATGAGAGATGGAGGGGGAGAGAGAGAGCTGCTTGGGGTTTTGTTTTCTTTTTGTTTGTTATTCGTGAGTCAGATGGCTAGCTTAGGGTTTATTTTGGCAGTGCCGAGAGAGAGAGAATGTCAAGTGGTCTTTTGGTTACTGCTGTGTGGATGTTTAATGAGAGAGAACCGAGAGCTGCTTATGGTTTATTGTTTCAGCGTTAGGTTATTTTGGTTTCAGAGTGGCGATGAGGACAATGGCATGGAGGGTTTTATCGTGATCGTGGTTCACAGCTTGTGGATCTGTGTTTAGCGTGAGGAGAGTGGCCAAGAGAGATTTAGGGTTTCATTTCTAATCTGTTTTGCCGTGGATATGTTAGGGTTTTTGGCTTCTGTTTGCTGGTTTTTTAGAAGGAGAGGCTGGTTCGTTTTGTGTGTGTTCGGTTGGCAGAGGAGTTGTGTCAGTGCTTACGGCTGAGGAGGTTTATGGGCTGCTGGTCTTCACGTTAAAGGCTGTTAGAGTGAGCTGTGTATGGAGAGTTGTGCCAATCCGGATAGTACCGTAGTCTCATCTCCTCCACATGTTTATTGAACAACTTAGGAGATAAGGCCTTAGTAAATGGGCCTGATATGTTGTCTATTCCTTGAAACTTCAAGGCTCATATCTAAGTTTGCATGCTTAGAAAGTAAATCATCATAACACACGACAACGCACGACAATCTCGTGAACATATTTCAATTATATAATGCGAAATGCGAACAACAACATAAAATTAATGCAAATTCCAAACGCAAAACGAATAACTAATCATGCTTAAAAATAAACAACTAAATCACGCTTAAAGATCAAAAACATACTAGACTAAATCATGCTTACAAAAATAAATAACGTACTAGCAACCTAATCATGCTCAAATACATGGTTGGATGAAACGAAATACGTGTGTCTCTTAAGTAGTACGTGGCATTGTATCCCGAGTGCAAACTGCACTACCGTCCATTCGGATTTGGCTACGGAATTTACGTCCGAGTTTCCATCCGATATACCACAAAAGAGAACACACATTCCGTTCATCCGGAATTCACATCATGCACCAATCCACAATACTTATATGAAATAAAGTAAGAAAATAAATAAAAATATAGGAGAATAAAAAAGGGGTGCCCTCAGGTCTAACCTCTTAAGTCGCTTCTCGGGAGTGCGTTGGGACTTCGCCGGAAGGGTAATGCTCCGTAACTTTTCTGGTTTTCTGATTCGGTTCCACTGCCGTTTCGCTCACTATTTTCTTCGCTTTCCGATTCGGTTTCGCTGCTGTTTTTATCTCAGTTTTGGAACGATTTTCAGGGACTGTTTTGTGGTGTTTAGGGGCTGTTTCAGAGGTTATTTGGCCACTGTTTGGCGTGAATTTAAGGGCTAGGAGGGCTGTTATTTTGTTGGTTTTACTGGTCACGTGGAGGGCTGCTTTGTGAGTGGCTTTTGTGTGATGAGTGGTCTGGTTTGTTTAGTCAGTGTGCCATGAGGTGGCTTAGTGAGAGGGAGCCGAGTCTTTGGATTTTAGTGCATTGAAGTTCATTTGTTTGTCTGTTTGCCTTGAACCAATAAGGGAACCGTCAGAGTGAGAAGCTTTAGGGTTTTATTGTTTTGGCGTTCAAGGTGCTGGTCGAGAGAGGGAGGATGAGCGAGAGGAAGAATGGCGTGTTGGCTAGGGGCTGTGAGTGATGTGTTTGTTGATCGTGAGCGTGGGGAGTCTGTTGAGGATTGTGCGTTTTGTGAGCAACTGATTTGTTGGTTGGATGTGTGAAGGTCCTTTTGTCAATGGCATGAGTTTGTATTTAGGGTTTATTTGCTTGTTTGTTATGTGATGAGAGATGGAGGCGAGAGAGAGAGCTGATTGGGGTTTTTTTTTCTTTTTGTTTGTTATTCGTGAGTCAGATGGCTAGCTTAGGGTTTATTTTGGCAGTGCCGAGAGAGAGAGAGAATGTCAAGTGGTCTTTTGGTTGCTGCTGTGTGGATGTTTAATGAGAGAGAACCGAGAGCTACTTATGGTTTGTTGTTTCAGCGTTAGGTTATTTTGGTTTCAGAGTGGCGATGAGGACAGTGGCATGGAGGGTTTTATCGTGATCGTGGTTCACAGCTTGTGGATCTGTGTTTAGCGTGAGGAGAGTGGCCAAGAGAGATTTAGGGTTTCATTTCTAATCTGTTTTGCCGTGGATATGTTAGGGTTTTTGGCTTCTGTTTGCTGGTTTTTTAGAAGGAGAGGCTGGTTCGTTTTGTGTGTGTTCGGTTGGCAGAGGAGTTGTGTCAGTGCTTACGGCTGAGGAGGTTTATGGGCTGCTGGTCTTCACGTTAAAGGCTGTTAGAGTGAGCTGTGTATGGAGAGTGTCTGCCGAGTGAGAGGAATGAGAGGCGAGAGATCTTAGGGTTGGGTTATGTTATTCTTTTATAGTGAGAGGGTAGGGGAATTAGGGTTATGCATGGGATTTTTAAAAGGAAAGAATCAAGTAAATTAGAATTTATTTTATTTAGTTTATTAAAGGAAATGAATAATTGTAATTGGTGGAGAATTTTATTTAAATTGGTGAGTGAATTAATTAAATTAGGAAAGAATTTAATTTAATTAGATTTTAATTTAATTTGTTTTAATTTAATTTAATTTAGTGTGTGATATGTATTTTAAATGCTTTAATTATTTTTGGATAGGGCTTGGGTGAGATGGGCTTGGTGTGTGTCTTAGTGATGGTTTGAGCTGAGGATGTGTTTTAAAACAGAGGTCCAACAAGCGAGCCCGAGGCTAAACAAGCGAATAAAATCTAACAAAAATATTGATTCCCTTCCGACGTCCGCTTCGCGCGACTTCCTCGACTTTAAAGGTAGTTTCTCCAAATGAGACTCATCATAGGGACTTATATGCAAAAATGCAGTGCCTACAGTCGCCCCCACTTTTATGAGACTTGTGCAGTGTGTGACAATGACAATCCTATCAAAGTTTATGCAATGCATTTTACTTAGTTGGCTCGCCAGCTGCCAACTGACTTGCCTGCTGCCTCGATTGAGTTGATGTCGCAGTGGACCTCGATCATGGGACGCATCCCAATAACTGCAACTGACAACGGGGGCCTCGACCATGGGACGCATCCCAATACCGCTGACAATATGTGGGCCTCGACCTTGGGACGCATCCCGAAAATGATGATGCAGTGGACCTCGATCCTGGGACGCATCCCAATAGATGCAACCGACAACGGGGGCCTTGACCCTGGGACGCATCCCAATACCGCTGACAAAATGTGGGCCTCGACCCTGGGACGCATCCCGAAAATGATGATGCAGTGGACCTCGATCCTGGGATGCATCCCAATAACTGCAACCGACAACGGGGGCCTCGACCCTGAGACGCATCCCGAAAATGATGATGCAGTGGACCTCGATCCTGGGACGCATCCCAATAACTGCAACCGACAACGGGGGTGTGGACAACAGGACCTGGGCGACGCCGTTCCTAGGCTCGCGGCCTAGTTGGGAAGTACTAAATAACATGGAGTCGGAATGGTCTCTTACTTATGTCACTTGTAATGAAAGGATTTATGTAATAATTTAATCAAGCTTAAGTAACACTTATTTCCAAGAGTATCATGCTTCTAAATTCTCATATTCAAGATAAAACTTATGTACACATTTCACATATATCTCACGTTTAAAATTGCATGCTTAACATATATCAAAATAGCAACGAACATACAACTTCATTTGCAAATTACATTCAGGAAAACACAAGCACACATATTAACCATACAAGCACACATATTAACCATACAAGCACACATATTAACCATACAAGCACAAATATGGGCACTTTTCCAAGCGGTACGTGGAATTATATCCCAAGTACAGACAGCACTACCGTCCATTCGGAATCAGCTACGGAATTTACGTCTGGGTTTCCATCCGATATACCGCGAGAAATAATACTCAAATGTTATCATGACATAAGCATATGAATTGTAATACATTAACATATTTGTATTTATACATGTGGAGATAGCTACTAGGAAAACTATGCAAGAAATCTAATGAAGAGGACTCAGTTCAGTGTGTTCGCGTTCGTGTAGCGTTCGTAAACGCGTTCGAACGGAAATGAAACAGAATGCTCACATTCGAGTAGCGTTCGTAAACGCGTTCGAACGAAAATGAAACAGAATGCTCGCGTTCGTATGGCGTTTGATAACGCGTTCGAACGGAAATGAAACAGAATGCTCACGTTCGTATGGCGTTCGTAAACGCGTTCGAACGGAAATGAGACCTGATGCATGATATGGCAAAAATGTATGCGCGTTCGAGTTGTGTTCGTAAACGCGTTCGAACGGGAACAGACCTGATGCATGAAATAGGACGCAATACATAAACACAAAATAAAAGGGCGCGGCGAAGTACTGCCGTAAAGGTGGCCTTTTGGGGCTCTTGATCTCTCAAAGAGAGGACCTTTAGACCAACATACTAAGCCCATGCGCGTCACATCACACATACAAGAATAGAACCAATCATATCGACCAAGTATGCCCGATTGAACACATCTTACATCCAATCTGAACACACATCAACCGGCGCGGCAAAGCATCGTGGTAACGGGTTTTAACCCCTCCCCATAAGGGATCTTTCATTCCACTTACTAAGCCCATGCGCTTGATTGAACCATACATAAAAGATAAACTCAATAACATCAAACTAAGTATGCCCGATTGAACGTATCTTGCATCCAACCGAACACACATCAACCGGCGCGGCGAAGTAGTGTTACAAAGGTGGCCTTTTCGGCTCTTTATCTCCCAAATGGAGGACCTTTGGACTAACTCACTAAGCCCATGCGCTTGATTGAATCATGCATAAATAAACAACATATTGAATTCAAGTAAAGAAAACTAAATAAGCAAAAGCAACACAACGAAAGAAGATGGTGCCGTTTACCCAAGCGGTACGTGGAGTTGTGGCCCGAGTACAGATCATACTACCGTCCATTCGAAATCGGCTATGAAATTTATGTCCGGGTTTCCATCCGATATACCGCGAGAGTTGACACATCTCTCATTCATCCAATACCCACAATATATTACATCTCATAATTCATGCATATTTATCTACTCAAAGACCACAACACGCATTTCAACATGACAATCATACAAGTAATACTTAATATAATACGGAAAAGGAAAACAAGTGTGAAAGATACCCTCAGGTCTAACCTTTTAAGCCGTCTCTCGGACTCGCGTTTCACGAAGATCGGAAGGGGTAAAGCTCCGCAACTTTTCTGGTTCACTGGTTCAGCGTCCTAGCTCACTGCTTTGTTGTTTTGCTTGCGATTCGAACTCCGTTCTGCTCCTATTCGGCCTCTGTCTTGCTGCTCACTGCACGGGCCACCTGTTTTAACGTTTTCAATGAACTACTCCAAGTTTGTGTGGGTTTAGTGCAGTGGTATGTGATTATTTTTAAGATTATCTATGCAGTTCTTTTATGTTACTGTTTTTTTAGGATTTGGGCTGCTGTTTTAAGGTAATCTAGGAGGTTGTTTAGGCGTGTTTTAGGATTCGGCTAAGGGTGAGTTTGGTGTTTCTGGATTCGGCTATGGTGGTTGTAGGTGCTTTGGATTCGGCTATGGAGGGTGGTTGTAGGTGCTTTGGATTCGACTATGGAGGGTGGTGGCTTGTGATGGTTTCTTTGTTTTCTTTCTTGTGTATGTGTGAAGTGTTTTCTCTTTTTTTTTGTTTAGTCTTGGGTGTGTAGAGAGAGTCTAGAGAGATTTCGAGAGAGTTTTGGGTGTGAATTATCTATGTCCAAGGAGGGGAATGGCTTGGGTTAGGGGTTGTTTATATAGAAGATGTCTAGGGTTTCACCTTGTCTCACAAGGAAGAGATCTTGTTTCCAAATTAGGAGAGATGAGAAAGGTATACACAAGATTGAGGGGGGACAAAATATTTTATTTAAGGAAGTTGTAATATTTAATTTGTGTTGGTTTAGGAATACAAATATTTTATATTGGTAATTATCTTATTAGATTAGGAAGTCAAATATATGATTGGCTTTAATTGGTTAGGATTGATTTTAATTAGGTATATCTTATTTTAATTTTGGTATGATTTTAGTTTAAGTTAGGTAATATTTTATTTAATTGGTAAATGGTTTAAATTTTTTATTTAATGTTTAAATTAATATTTATTTATTAATTTGGGATGTGTTTTATGGGCTTTGGGGAGCTAAATGGGTTGGGTGTGAGGCCAGCAGCAAAACCAGAATTACCGACACCGTTCGAACGCTTCCTCGAACGCGACACGAACACCCGCAATCTGTTTTCCGTTCGAACGAAGTAGCGAACGCAGCACTAACGAAGACAGTGAGCTTGTTTATTCTGAATTTCCCCTTCCGATATCCATTTCCCGCGGCTGTCGTGACTCAAAAGGTAGTGCCTCCAAATGAGGCTCATCATCGGGTTTCACATGCGAAAATGCAATGCCTACAGTCGCCCCCACTTTGATGGGACTTGTGTAATGTGCAACAGTGACAATCCTATCAAAGTTATGCAATGCATTTTCACTTACCTGGCTCGCCAGCTGCCACTTGACTTACCCTGTGTTGAGTTGAGTTGATTTGGATGGTGAGGTGCTGCGACCCCTGGTTTATTCCCGAACCGTGCTTCCATTCTTGGAGTGCCATTCTCGGCCTGTTCCTTCCTGAACTGTATTGAGATGAGGCTTTATTCCTCTCGAGCTTTATTCCCGAACTGTTGAGATGAAGCTTTATTCCTCCGAGCTTTATTCCCGAACTGCTGACTGTGTAGAGATAAGGCTTTATTCCCCTGTATTTTGTTCCCGAACTGTTGCGATGAGGCTTTATTCCTTCCGAGCTTTATTCTCGAACTGTTGAGATGAAGCTTTATTCCTCCCGAGCTTTATTCCCGAACTGTTGAGATGAGGCTTTATTCCTCCGAGCTTTATTCCCGAACTGCTGACTGTGTAGAGATAAGGCTTTATTCCCCTGTACTTTGTTCCCGAACTGTTGCGATGAGGCTTTATTCCTCCCGAGCTTTATTCTCGAACTGTTGAGATGAAGCTTTATTCCTCCCGAGCTTTTTCCCGAACTGTTGAGATGAGGCTTTATTCCTCCCGAGCTTTATTCCCGAACTGTTGAGATGAGGCTTTATTCCCGAACTGTTACTGATATGAGGCTTTCTTCCCTTTGAGCTTTGTTCTCAAACTATACTGATATGAGGCTTTCTTCCCCTTGAGCTTTGTTCTCAAACTATACTGACGTGAGGCTTTCTTCCCCTTGAGCTTTATTCTCTGATCTGAGCTGACTGTGGCTTTGTTCTTGAACTGTATTGAATGCATGCTTTCTTCCTGAACTGAACTGAATGTAGGCTTTCTTCCTGAACTGTATTGAGTGTGGGCTTTATTCCCGAACTGTACTGATATGAGGCTTTCTTCCCCTTGAGCTTTGTTCTCAAACTATAATGATATGAGGCTTTCTTCCTCTTGAGCTTTGTTCTCAAACTATACTGATATGAGGCTTTCTTCCTCTGGGCTTTGTTCCCGAACTGTGTTGTGATAGGGCTTTATTCCCCTGGGCTTTGTTCCCGAACTGTATTGAGATGAGGCTTTATTCCTCTGGGCTTTGTTCCCGAATTGTGTGGAGATGAGGCTTTATTCCTCTGATTGTTTGGACTGTGGGCTTTATTCCCGAATTGTGTGGATATGAGGCTTTATTCCTCTGATTGTTTGGACTGTGGGCTTTATTCCCGAACTATATCTCCATTCTCGGAGTGCCATTCTCGGTAGAAATGATCGATAATATGAGCCTCGCCCCCAGAATGCCATACCCGGCAATGCTGATACTGATGTAATGTGGGCCTCGACCCTGTGACTCATTCCCAAACTGTGTTTGATGTGGGCCTCGACCCTGGGACTCATCCCCAAAACTGATGTTGAAGTGGACCTCGGCCCCAACTGCTACTGACATGGGCCTCGCCCCCAGACTGATGCTGATGTGGGCTTCGACCCTTGACTGATGCTGATGTGGGCCTCGACCCTGGGCTTCATTCCAAATTCTGATGACATGGGCCTCGGCCCTGGGATTCATTCCCGAAACTCTGACGATGTGGGCCTCGACCCTGGGATTCATTCATCAAAACGGATACCGATGTGGGCCTCAACCCTGGAATCATTACCTGAATCCGATACTGTGCTTTTTACCATTTCTGATTAGCTTGTTCTTTGCCGCTTTTCTTATTCTTTAAAACCTGTGAACATAAAATAAAACAAACACAAAAGGATGCAAAATGTGTTACGTGTATGCATGCATGCGTGAATGAGTTTCCTATCCGTTGGGTTAGGTCTTCTGTCAATTCCATTGATGACCATTCTTCTCTTGGGGAAAGTACCATTTCCACCTGTCTTCACTGATTTGTTCCAGGAACCCGTTTCTTTCCAAGTCTAACAGTCCCACTGTCTCCATTTCCCAATTCCTGAATGGCTAACTTATCTTTTCTGCTTGCTTCTTTTGAGGATTCCCTACGTTCTGAGTATCACATTACCAAGATTGAACACACTCATGTTGCAAGTTTGAAAGTAATAGTCTTAGGCAGATAAATGAAATGATCGCCTTTATTATTGTTGAGAAAACGTTCGAACAGGTAAACAAAATCAATGTCTTTATTAAAAGTGCAAGATAAACTAGGAGAAATAACAGTGCCTTCTTCTTCGCCCATGGTTCTTCACCATTATTATCCCTTATTCCTATGAAGCTGAGTGGTTGAGAGTTTGGAGGACAAGGGTTTCAGGTAGGCCAGAGTTGATCATGTAGTTGGGCAGGGGATTTCTGTGTGCGTTGGGTTGTTCTTTCTCTGGGTCGGGTATTGTATGGGCATCGATGAGGTTTTGGATTTCATTTCTGAGGCGGGCGCAGTTGTCGGTGTCATGGCCTTTTTCTTGGTGGAAGTGACAGTATAAGTTTAAGTTCATGTGAGGTGGCACAGATTTGGAATGGGCCTAGGTTCCAAAGGTTTTAAGAGTCCTTGCGCCTTCAGCTTTTTGAATACCTTTGAAGGAGGCTTACCAAGGTTAGAAAATCGTCTGTTCTTAATGGCAGTGACCTCAGCAGTAGCAGGCATAGTCCCTGAATGTCCCCCAATATTCCTTCTGTTCTGTCCATAAAACTTTCTGTTCTCGGCTTCCTCCTCCTCAATATCCATAACTGTCTCCCTCAGCTGTCGAAAATCAGTAATCATCGAAGTCATTCTCCTCAGTTTGCCATAAATAGAGGGCTTGGTGCCCTTGATGATCATTTTGATCTGGTCCTTTTCTGAGGGCCGGGTCTGCATCTTCAGAAGCTGGCTCCTCCAGCGGTCCACATATTCCTTAAAATTTTCCTCCGGCTTCTGCTTGATATTTTCTAAGTCACGGAGTGACAAGTCAATCTCCAGGTCCGTGACATATTGTTTTAAGAAAGCATCAGCTAGCTCCCTCCAATCTTCCTTAACCTGCTTGTCTAGGTTATGGTACCATACTACGGGTGCCCCCTCGAGTGACATCCCGAACATTTTTTGTACTTGGCGCTTGAGACAGGCCAACTGAACTCATAACAGACACATACTGACGGAGATGCACCCTCGGATCTCCATTCCCATTAAACTTAGCCAAATCCGGCATCTTAAACTGAGCTGGCAACTGCTCCTCAAACTTCATTGTCTCATAATCTAGCAAATCTCCATTCTTACCCATCATCTTGCGGGTAACGGATTCAACCTGATCCCTGAGTTTCTGTATCTCGGCCTGAGACCCAGTCACTCTGCCTGTTGCATATTCTGCCATGTCATCATCAAAAGTGGGGACATCATCCCCTAACCCATTCGGAGGCTCCTCACGCCTTACATTCTCAGAATCTCCCCCGGCACGGGGTACATCCATATTTGTCATGGCAGTAGTCAAGGCTTGCAACTGTTCAGTAATCTTGGCGAAACCATTTTCCAACTGATCTATCCGGGATACCTCAGTATCTGATTCACTAATGTCTGTTCTCGGTATTTTGGTGAGTCTTCCCTTTTTCCTAACCCAACGGGAATCTATGATGGCTTTCAGAACACAAGGGTTAACATGATGTATGTATGCATGGGGTGCATGAGGTGTATATAACATATATAACATATCAAATCAATTATAACTCTCAAGCAAATCGGCCCGTTATCATTTTAGAATCCTTCGGGCTAATTGTCATAGGAGTGAACCCATCCCAGTTTAAATGGCCCAATGAGTTCACATTTCATGACAAGGTGCCCGACTAAACCCAAATGGTAACGTTCCGAACACAATCACAAAATGGCTCATCAACACTTAGAAGCCTTCGGCCCAATCGTCATAAAATACGTTCTTGTCCCAGTTTAAATGGCCCAACAAGCCCATATCTTATGACAAATAGTCCAAATGAATCCAAACGATGATGTTCCCAAACACAAGCATAGAAGAGAGATAATGCAAACATAACATAACAATTTTTACATAATGGCCCATCAACATTTCAGAAGCTTTGGGCCTAATAGTCATAAGGTACGAACTTGCCCCAGTTTAAATGGCCCAACAAGCCCGCATTTCTGACAATAGTCCAACTGCATCCAAATGAGGATGGTCCACAAGCACATATTCAAGGAAATAATTGTTACTTTAGCCAACCCGGTCTATGGGTGGGTTAGCAAGAGTATAGACAAATGCTCTCACCGGCGAATGATGGCCCACAACTAGGTCTCCCCACTCAAGGGTTCAAGCGACCAAGTGAGCGTATCCCTTTTTATACACTAAGGTACGTGCCAATGAGCTATGGTGTGTGACGGACTGTCAAATGGATTTCCCGTTGTAGATTCCCCAGAGGGAAGGTGGAGCGAGGCTCACTTAAATACCCAAAGCCTCTTAGGCTCTTATCGCTTGGTGTCAGGAATAAACAACGAGTCCTCCAAATTAGTCCATCACAAAGGCTACGAGTAGATAGCCATATATGTGTCCTCACAGCTTTTCCTTCTAGAAATGTAGTGAGTGAAGGAAGACACCAAACCATCACCTAGCCTCAAAGTGCCCTTGATTAAACCCCCACTTTATCCACTATAGACATGGTCAATTAAAACATAAATCCAAACATTACAAGACAATATTTCGGGGCCAACTTTCCATCCCCAGTGGAGTCGCCGGACTGTGGACAACAGGACCTGGGCGACGCCGTTCCTAGGCTCGCGGCCTAGTTTGGAAGTACTAAATAACATGGAGTTGCCACCCGGTGTGAACCGGGACAAAGATTTAAGGCCGCACTCACCCCTCGCAAGGGAAGACCTCAAACCGTTGGGTTCGGAATGGTCCCTTACTTATGTCACTAGTAATGAAAGGATTTATGTAATAATTTAATCAAGCATAAGTAACACTTATTTCCAAGAGTATCATGCTTCTAAATTCTCATATTCAAGATAAAACTTATGTACACATTTCACATATATCTCACGTTTAAAATTGCATGCTTAACATATATCAAAATAGCAACGAACATACAACTTCATTTGCACATTACATTCAGGAAAACACAAGCACACATATTAACCATACAAGCACACATATATAACCATACAAGCACACATATTAACCATACAGCACACATATGGGCACTTTTCCAAGCGGTACGTGGAATTGTATCCCAAGTACAGACCGCACTACCGTCCATTCGGAATCGGCTATGAAATTTACGTCTGGGTTTCCATCCGATATACCGCGAGAAATAATACTCAAATGTTATCATGACATAAGCATATGAATTGTAATACATTAACATATTTGTATTTATACATGTGGAGATAGCTACTAGGAAAACTATGCATGAAATCTAATGAAGAAGACTCAGTTCAGTGTGTTCGCGTTCGTGTAGCGTTCGTAAACGCGTTCGAACGGAAATGAAACAGAATGCTCACGTTCGTTCGAGTAGCGTTCGTAAACGCGTTCGAACGAAATGAAACAGAATGCTCACGTTCGTATGGCGTTTGATAACGCGCGTTCGAACGGAAATGAAACAGAATGCTCACGTTCGTATGGCGTTCGTAAACGCGTTCGAACGGAAATGAGACCTGATGCATGATAAGGCAAAAATGTATGCGCGTTCGAGTTGCGTTCGTAAACGCGTTCGAACGGGAACAGACCTGATGCATGAAATGGGACGCAATACATAAACACAAAATAAAGGGGCGCGGCGAAGTACTGCCGTAAAGGTGGCCTTTTGGGGCTCTTGATCTCTCAAAGAGAGGACCTTTAGACCAACATACTAAGCCCATGCGCGTCACATCACACATACAAGAATAGAACCAATCATATCAACCAAGTATGCCCGATTGAACACATCTTACATCCAATCTGAACACACATCAACCGGCGCGGCAAAGCATCGTGGTAACGGGTTTTAACCCCTCCCCATAAGGGATCTTTCATTCCACTTACTAAGCCCATGCGCTTGATTGAACCATACATAAAAGATAAACTCAATAACATCAAACTAAGTATGCCCGATTGAACGTATCTTGCATCCAACCGAACACACATCAACCGGCGCGGCGAAGTAGTGTCACAAAGGTGGCCTTTTCGGCTCTTTATCTCCCAAATGGAGGACCTTTGGACTAACTCACTAAGCCCATGCGCTTGATTGAATCATGCATAAATAAACAACATATTGAATTCAAGTAAAGAAAACTAAATAAGCAAAAGCAACACAACGAAAGAAAGATGGTGCCGTTTACCCAAGCGGTACGTGGAGTTGTGGCCCGAGTACAGATCATACTACCGTCCATTCGGAATCGGCTATGAAATTTATGTCCGGGTTTCCATCCGATATACCGCGAGAGTTGACACATCTCTCATTCATCCAATACCCACAACATATTACATCTCATAATTCATGCATATTTATCTACTCAAAGACCACAACACGCATTTCAACATGACAATCATACAAGTAATACTTAATAAATAATGCGGAAAAGGAAAACAAGTGTGAAAGATACCCTCAGGTCTAACCTTTTAAGCCGTCTCTCGGACTCGCGTTTCACGAAGATCGGAAGGGGTAAAGCTTCACAACTTTTCTGGTTCACTGGTTCAGCGTCCTAGCTCACTGCTTTGTTGTTTTGCTTGCGATTCGAACTCCGTTCTGCTCCTATTCGGCCTCTGTCTTGCTGCTCACTGCACGGGCCACCTGTTTTAACGTTTTCAATGAACTACTCCAAGTTTGTGTGGGCTTTTAGTGCAGTGGTATGTGATTATTTTAAGATTATCTATGCAGTTTTTTATGTTACTGTTTTTTTAAGGATTTGGGCTGCTGTTTTAAGGTAATCTAGGAGGTTGTTTAGGCGTGTTTTAGGATTCGGCTAAGGGTGAGTTTGGTGTGTTCTGGATTGGCTATGGTGGTTGTAGGGCTTTGGATTCGGCTATGGAGGGTGGTTGTAGGTGCTTTGGATTCGACTATGGAGGGTGGTGGCTTGTGATGGTTTCTTTGTTTTCTTTCTTGTGTATGTGTGAAGTGTTTTTTTTTTTTTTTGTTTAGTCTTGGGTGTGTAGAGAGAGTCTAGAGAGATTTCGAGAGAGTTTTGGGTGTGAATTATCTATGTCAAGGAGGGGAATGGCTTGGGTTAGGGGTGTTTATATAGAAGATGTCTAGGGTTTCACCTTGTCACAAGGAAGAGATCTTGTTTCCAATTAGGAGAGATGAGAAAGGTATACACAAGATTGAGGGGGGACAAAATATTTTATTTAGGAAGTTGTAATATTTAATTTGTGTTGGTTTAGGAATACAAATATTTTATATTGGTAATTATCTTATTAGATTAGGAAGTCAAATATATGATTGGCTTTAATTGGTTAGGATTGATTTTAATTAGGTATTCTTATTTTAATATTGGTATGATTTTAGTTTAAGTTAGGTAAATATTTTATTTAATTGGTAAATGGTTTAAATATTTTATTTAATGTTTAATGTTTAAATTAATATTTATTTATTTAATTTGGGGGATGTGTTTTATGGGCTTTGGGGAGCTAAATGGGCTGGGTGTGAGGCCAGCAGCAAAACCAGAATTACCGACACCGTTCGAACGCTTCCTCGAACGCGACACGAACACCCGCAATCTGTTTTCCGTTCGAACAAAGTAGCGAACGCAGCACTAACGAAGACAGTGAGCTTGTTTATTTTGAATTTCCCCTTCCGATATCCATTTCCGCGGCTGTCGTGACTCAAAAGGTAGTGCCTCCAAATGAGGCTCATCATCGGGTTTCACATGCGAAAATGCAATGCCTACAGGGGGCTCGACCCTGGGAGCATTCCCAATACCGCTGACAAAATATGGGCCTCGACCGTGGGACGCATCGAAAATGATACTGATGTGGGCCCAACCTTGGGACTCATCCCCGAAACCGATACTGCCATGGGCCTCGACCCTGGGACTCATCCTCAAAACTGCTGATGATGTGGGTCACGACCCTGAGACTCATCCCCAACACTGATGCTGATGTGGGCCTCGTCCCGGGACTCATCCCCCAAATCTGATACTGACGCTGATGTGAGTCTTGACCCTAGGACTCATCCCTAAAACTGATGCTGATGCTGATGTGGGCCTCAACCCTGGGACTCATCCCCGAAACTGATACTGACGTGGGCCTCGACCCTGGGACTCATCCCCAAAACTGCTGATGATGTGGGTCACGACCCTAGGACTCATCCCCAAAATTGATGCTGATGTGGGTCTCGACCCTGGGACTCATCCCAAAATCTGATATTGATGATGTGGGCCTCGCCCCCCAAGCTGATCGTGATGTGGGCCTCGACCCCAAACTGATACTGATAATGTGGGTCTCGCCCCCAAGTTGATACTGATGTGTGGCCTCAACCCCCAAGTTGATACTGATGTGGGTCTCGACCCCAACCTGATACTGATAATGTGGGCCTCACCCCTAAGTTAATACTGATGTGGGCCTCGACCCCCAAGTTGATACTGATGTGGGCCTCGACCCCAACCTGATATTGATAATGTGGGCCTCGCCCCCAAGTTGATACTGATACTGATGTGGGCCTCGGCCCCAAACTGATACTAATACTGAAGTGTCTCCATACCCAGAGTGCCATACCCGGCAAAACTGATATTGATGTCTCCGTACCCGGAGTGCCATACTTGGCAAGACTGGTCGGCTTGTTCATTCCCGAACAATGTTTCCATTCTCGGAGTGCCATTCTCGGCTTGTTCATTCCCGAACCTTGCTCCATTCTCGGATTACAATTCTCGGCTTGTCCATTCTCGAACCTTGCTCCATTCTCGGATTGCCATTCTCGGCTTGTTCATTCCCGAACTGTGTTTCCATTCTTGAATTGCCATTCTCGGCTTGTTCATTCTCGAACTCTGCTCCCTTCTCGGATTGCCATTCTCGGCTTGTCCATTCTCGAACTCTGCTCCATTCTCGGATTACCATTCTCGGCTTGTCCATTCTCAAACTCTGCTCCATTCTCCGATTACCATTCTCGGTTGTTCATTCTCGAACCTTACTCCATTCTCGGATTACCATTCTCGGCAAAACTGATACTGAACTAAAGTGGTCATTGCCCTCAGAGTGCCATACTCGGCCGGACTGATTTTGAACTAATGTGGGCCTCGCCCCCAGAGTGCCATACCCAGCAGAACTGCTATTGATGCTAAGGTGGGCCTCGCCCCCAAAGTGCCATACCCGGCAAGACTGCTACTGATGCTAATGTGGGCTTCGCCCCCAGAGTGCCATTCCCGGCAAGATTGATTCTAATAAATGTGTGGGTTTTGCCCCTAAAGTGTCATACCCGGCAAGATTGATACTGATGCTAATATGGGCCTCGCCCTCAGACTGATGCTGATGTGGGCCTCGCCCCAAACTGATACTGATATGGGCTCGCCCCTGGGACTCATCCCCAAGACTGAAACTGATATGGGTCTCAACCTTGGGACTCATCCCCGAAACTGACTGATATGGGCCTCAACCCTGGGACTCATCCCCAAAACTGATTCATTTCTGAAACTGACTGTACTGTTGCTGCTTTCTGATTGGCTTGTCTTTGCCACTTTTCTTTTTCTTCTTCAAAACCTGTGAATACAAAACAAAACAAACACAAAAAGAATGCAAAAAACGTTACGTGTATGCCTGCATGCATGAATGAATTTCCTATTCCGTTGGGTTAGGTCTTTCGCCAGTTCTCCAGGTGATTGCACAGTCTTCTTTCTGGTCTCATGGCTCATTTTCTTGTTATGTCCCGGATTCACGAGGTGGTAGACTGGTCGCCCCCAGTCTTGGTTTAGCTTTCTTTTGTCCGTTGTTTGCATTTGGTCAAGATGAACCACATGGTGGGGCCTTCCATATCATCATACTATATCATATGCTGCGAAATAGTCCCAATAGTTATACATATCATTGTCCTCAAAGAATGCTCAGTAATGAGACCAGAAAACTTTCAAAACACCCAATGCAACTCAAATCCAAGTCTTTGATCTAAGCCAGACTCAAAGTATGTGTGTTCAAAGGTTCTTTCACAGCTTAATCCTTAGGTAAGCTAACTCGATGATTTCGTTTCAAAAATCGGGATCGATGGGTCAAACCAACCTAGATGTCTCAGTTATGCCCTGCAATCACTTTCCGTGCTCAATGTAGTATGGTTTTATCTTTCTTTTCATTTTGAACTTCATTTTTTTTCTCTTTTTTTTTCAACACACCTACCCTTTAAGGTAGAATTTCTCCTCATGGTGGTCCTAATACTCGCCCATGGGTAGCTTCACGCTTATCGGTTATATGCGGTTTATTTTTTACTTTAGAGACTTTTCTTTTATTTTCAACCATACCACACATCATAACACAAGCAAGTCAGGATAGACTTCTAAGCAAACAGTCATTCATCGACCCACAATTTCTTCAACTAGTCACCTTGCCAACTACTCAGGTTTTCACCTCTAAGAACCTACAGTGAAGTGCTTACGAGTTTAGCATAGATCAACAATTCAAAGCATCAGATAAAAGCACATCAAGAGTTTATCATTTCTAAGATTTCATCTTAAAGCAAACGATTTCATCATCGGACTTATGCCTAACTATTAAGGACTACACAACCTTTTTTTTTTCTTTTTTTTTTCTTTTCTCTATTTTTTTTTGAAGGCCCCCCCAATCGTCTTTCTATCCTTGCTGTAAGGTTTTCTGTTTCTCGATTTCCTTTTCCCCGCTATCTATGTTTGCTAAACTCTCTTGACAAACCTTTTTTTTTTCTTCTCTAACCCAACAGATATCTATGATGGCTTTTAAGACACGGGGTTAACATGATGCGTGTATGCATGTGATGCATGAGATACGTGCAATGTATGTAATATATAAGGCCATTTAAAATTTTTTACACTAGTTGGCCCATTATCATTTTAAAGTATTCAATCATACTATTGCGCGGTGCAAACTTGTCCCAGTTGAAAAGGCCCAACAGGTTTACACTTTGCGATAACATGGCTAAACAACTTCAAATGATAAGAGGCCCAAACATAAAATAACCCATCGACATTTCAGAAGCTTTTAGCCCAACTGTCAAAGGACACGAACTCGTCCCAGTTTAAATGGCCCAACAAGTTCACATCTTTTGACAAAAGGTCCAACTGGATCCAAATGACGACGGTCCAAAACATCAACATAAAAAAATAATTTCTACTAGTTCTACGACTAAGGTTCACATGTGGGTTTACGGGAGTGCGGACAAAGGCTCTCGCTGACGAAGGCTCTCGCTGACAATGTCTTTAACTAAACCCCTTCAACCCACTGTAGACACGGTTAATTAAAGCACAAATCCAAACATTACAAGACATTATTTCGGGGCCAATTCTCTATCCCCAGTGGAGTCGTCAGACTGTAGGACACAGAAAGTAACGACATTGTTCTAGGCTCGCGGCCTAGTCAGGAGTACGGAATAGCCTGCGGGGGAACTAAATCGGAGAAATAACATGGAGTCACCACCCGGTGTGAACCGGGAAAATGAGATTTAAGGCCGCACTCACCCCTCGCAAAGGAAGACCTCAAACCGTTGGGTTCGGAATGGTCCCTTACTTATGCCGCTTGTAATGAAATGATTTGTGCAATAATTTAACCAAGCCTAAGCAACATTTATTTCCAAGGATAATCTACTCCTAAGTTCGCATGCACAAGTACAAGGCTCATATCTAAGTTTGCATGCTTAGAAAGTAAATCATCATAACACACGACAACGCACGACAATCTCACGAACATATTTCAATTATATAATGCGAAATGCGAACAACAACATAAAATTAATGCAAATTCCAAACGCAAAACGAATAACTACTCATGCTTAAAAATAAACAACTAAATCATGTGAGTGGCTTTTGTGTGATGAGTGGTCTGGTTTGTTTAGGGGCTGTTTCAGGGGTTATTTGGCCACTGTTTGGCGTGAATTTAAGGGCTAGAAAGGCTGTTATTTTGTTGGTTTTACTGGTCACGTGGAGGGCTGCTTTGTGAGTGGCTTTTGTGTGATGAGTGGTCTGGTTTGTTTAGTCAGTGTGCCGTTAGGTGGCTTAGTGAGAGGGAGCCGAGTCTTTGGATTTTAGTGCGTTGAAGTTCATTTGTTTGTTTTTGCCGTGAACCAAAAAGGGAACCGCCAGAGTGAGAAGCTTTAGGGTTTTATTGTTTTGGCGTTCAAGGTGCTGGTCGAGAGAGGGAGGATGAGCGAGAGGAAGAATGGCGTGTTGGCTAGGGGCTGTGAGTGATGTGTTTGTTGATCGTGAGCGTGGGGAGTTTGTTGAGGATTGTGCGTTTTGTGAGCAGCTGATTTGTTGGTTGGATGCGTGAAGGTCCTTTTTTCAATGGCGTGAGTTTGTATTTAGGGTTTATTTGCTTGTTTGTTATGTGATGAGAGATGGAGGGGGAGAGAGAGAGCTGCTTGGGGTTTTGTTTTCTTTTTGTTTGTTATTCGTGAGTCAGATGGCTAGCTTAGGGTTTATTTTGGCAGTGGCGAGAGAGAGAGAATGTCAAGTGGTCTTTTGGTTACTGCTGTGTGGATGTTTAATGAGAGAGAACCGAGAGCTGCTTATGGTTTATTGTTTCAGCGTTAGGTTATTTTGGTTTCAGAGTGGCGATGAGGACAGTGGCATGGAGGGTTTTATCGTGATCGTGGTTCACAGCTTGTGGATCTGTGTTTAGCGTGAGGAGAGTGGCCAAGAGAGATTTATGGTTTCATTTCTAATCTGTTTTGCCGTGGATATGTTAGGGTTTTTGGCTTCTGTTTGCTGGTTTTTTAGAAGGAGAGGCTGGTTCGTTTTGTGTGTGTTCGGTTGGCAGAGGAGTTTTGTCAGTGCTTACGGCTGAGGAGGTTTATGGGCTGCTGGTCTTCACGTTAAAGGCTGTTAGAGTGAGCTGTGTATGGAGAGTTGTGCCAATCCGGATAGTACCGTAGTCTCATCTCCTCCACATGTTTATTGAACAACTTAGGAGATAAGGCCTTAGTAAATGGGCCTGATATGTTGTCTATTCCTTGAACCTTCAAGACTTCTATGTCTTTTCGTTCAATAATCTCTCTAATCACGCGGTATTTTCTTTTCACGTGTTTAGACTTGGAATGCCCTTTCGGTTTCTTAGCCTAGGTAATGGATCCGCTATTATCGGAGTACAGTGGGATCGAATTCGCAATACTAGGCACAATGTCTAGTTCTGTGATAAAATTTCTAATCCAGACAGCTTCTTTAGCAGCTTCTGAAACCCCTATAAATTCTGCCTCAGTGGTGGAATCAACTGTTGAGCCTTACTTTGAAAATCGCCAACTAACCGCAACCGCCATTAAGGGTAAATATATATATCCGGATGTAGAATTTCTATCATCTTGATCTCCCTGGAAGTCAGATTCTGTATAACCCTTAACTTGTAGCTCATTTTCTCCATATATGAGAAACTTTTCCTTAGTACCCTTAAGATATTTCAGGATATGTTTCACGGCTATCCAATGATCATTACCTGGAACAAATTGATATCAGCTTTTCACACTAACGCCGAAACTGATAGCAGGTCTTGTATATAACATAACATACATAATGCTTCCAATACAATAAGCATATGAAAAGTTAGATATTCTAACTATCTCTTCCTCAGTCTGAGGTACCATTTTCTTTGAAAGATTTATGTCGAATTGGAAAGGTACATTTATTGCCTTGCAGTTGGTAAAACCATATATTTCTAACATTTATTTATGTAAGTCGATTGCGACAACCTTATAAGCTTTCTAACTCTATCTCGGTAGAGCCTTATACCAGTATATAAGAAGCTTCATCCATGTCTTTCATGGATACGTTCTTGAAAATGTATGCTTTCACACTTTGCATCAATCCTATATCATTCCCAATGATAAATATATCGTCTACATATAAAACAAGGAATACTATCACGCTCTCACTCACTTTCTTATAAACAGACGATTTTTCCTCGTTCTTGATGAATCCAGATAATCTAATTATCTCATCAAAATGATGATTCCAGTTTCGAGATGCATGTTTAAGTCCATAAATAGACTTCTGGAGCTTATAAACTAAGTTTGAAGTCTTATTGGATACGAAACCCTCTAGTTGTTCCATATAGATATCCTCCTCGAGGAATCCATTTAGGAAAGTGATTTACACATCTATCTGCCATATCTCATAGTCATGATATACAAAAATGGCTAAAAGAATTCTAATGGATTTTAGCATGGCTACTGGTGAAAAAGTTTCCTCATAGTAAATCACATGACGTTGAGTGTAACCTTTCTCTACCAGTCGGGCCTTAAATGTTTCCACATTTCCATAGGACTCTCGCTTCCTTTTATAAATCCATTTACAACCAATAGGTTAACTCATTCAGGAAGTTCAACTAAGTCCCAGACTTGATTGTCATTAGTAGAATCCATTTCGGATTTCATGGCTTTCTGCCATTTTCCCTAATCGATATCGCTTATTTATACGTAGTCAGATCTGTTTCCTCTATGAGGAGAACATCAAGGCTTGCATCAGATGTTAGAAACAGTCTCTCTAGAGGCCTTGATATTCTATTCGACTTACGTAGAACCTGTATTTTTGATCCTTCACTATTTGGATCTTTGGTTCCATCTCAGGTTCCTTAATGTTGGGATCAAACTCATCGAGTTCAATCTTTCTGCAATTCCCACTTTCTTTGAAAAATTCAGTTTCAAGAAAAGTGGCAAAACATGCAATAATTATATTTCATTGCTCATAATCATAGAATTGATATCCCAAAAAAATTTCATGATAGCCAACAAACATATATTTCTACCCCATGGGTGTTAGTTTATCCCGCTGTGCAACTCTAACGTATGTAGGACAACCCCAAATCTTTAAATATCTAAGCCTTCTATTGTACCACATCTGATATAGGGTCGTAGAAACAGCTTTCGATGGAGCTCTGTTAAGTATGTGGGTAGCAGTAAGTATAGTGTAACCCCAAAGGTAATATGGAAGATCTGTATAACTCATCATAGATCGCACCATATCCAATAAAGTACGATTTCTTCACTCAGACACACCATTATATTGAGGAGTTCCTAGTGGGCTATATTGGGCGAGAATCTCATTCTCCTTTAAATAACTTCTGAATTCGTCACTCATGTATTCTCCGTCTCGATTAGATCGAAGGCACTTGATGAATTTCCCGGTTTATTTTTCTATTTCGTTTCAGAATATTTTGAACTTGTCAAATATTTTCGATTTATGTCTCATCAAATAGACATATCCATATCTTAACTTATCATTCGTAAAAGTCACGAAGTATGTTGAACCATCATGAGTGACATGATTTATTGGACCACACACATAGCTCTGTATTAGCTCCAATAAATCTTCAACACGGTGTCCAACACCAAGAAATGAGGCATTTGTCATTTTCCATTGGATATGTGACTCACAAATCAAATAAAGATCTAAGGTAAAATCTTCAATCAAACCATCCTTAACCAATTTTGATAGACGTCTATCACCTATGTGGCCCAATCTCATATGCCATAATTCTGTATTATTTAATTCAGATCTTCTACTTGTATTTTCCTATACATTAAAAACATCTCGATATATTTCTTAAACATAGTGACCGTTAGATAAAAAATATTCACATATCAAATAATTGTTTTTATCATATAAACATAAATCACTATCATTAATGTTTATTTTATATTCCTCTTTATCCAATATCGAAAAAGATATTATCTGTCTGATAAGAGAGATTACATAATAATAATCATGTAAAATTAATTTACATTCATTAGAGAGATCTAGAACAACTATTTATATGGTATTGACATCCAATGTCTCGCCATTGCAAACTCTAAGCTGGATCTCCCCTTTATTCAACCTTCTTTTAACCCTCATGATCTGTATGGAGTTGAAAATATGAGTAGGATTGTCGGTGTCTAACACTCATCCACTATTTGTATCTAAGGCTAATGAGATGTCAATTATAGGAAAAATACAAAGCGTACCTGAGGGTCCAACCTTTCATTTCAGCTTTGGACAATCTTTCTTCCAGTTTTCAGACTTCTTGTAGTGTAGACATTCATCACGAGCTACATGTAGTCTTGCAGCTTTGCGCTTCTTGGAGTTTTTCTTTCAAATCTTATTCTTTCCCATTTTGATTTTCTTAGACTTCCTAAAAGTCTTTGAAGAGCTTACACCACCATGGAGGTACAAAATGAGATTGTCTTTCCTCAAATCATGCTCCATCATGCGTAACATGTTATGAAGTTCTTCATAACTAGCTTGCATCAAATGCATGTGAAAATTTAACATAAAGCCAGCGTAAGTACCAGACAAAGAAGACAGAATCAAATTACGGCCTAGTCGTTCATCAATCATTATGTCATGTCGTTCTAAATATTGGATCTGGTCGATCATGTTCAAAACATGAATGTTGATTGCTCATTCATCCTTGAGTGTAGCATGGAACAATTCCTTAGACCTCCGATATATCTCTATTTCTTGATTTGCCTCGAAAAACTCATTGAGTGTTCTCATAATTCTCAAAGCATCAGGTACCTCTGTGTACTGTCTGAGCAAATCAAGAACCATCAATCCTAAAATGTAGGATTTCACCATTAGGTTATCATCTTTCCATTTTTCAAAAGTTTCTCGTTCTTTAGGAGTGAAGTCGGGATCAATTTCAACAGGCAATGGATTAATAGTCACATAGCTCAACTTTTCGAACTCCAAGACAAGGTAGATGTTCATTTCCTATTCAAAATTGTTCGCGGCTCCTTTCAGTTTATTAGAATCCAAAAGTTACGTTAATGGATTTTCGACAGCCATCTACAAGACAACAATTAAACACTAGTAGAATAATTTTCATTTCAAAATAAAATCACTAATCGATTATGGAATTTTAAATCTATTAGTGCCCTCCCACTACTGTACGTAATTCCATAATCTCCCTTAACGGAAAAATAGAAATTTGACTATCAAAATTTCATAACGGGAAGTAGATCTCATGATATTTGCTCCAGCTTCACACTATCGACAGTCTTGTTCTTTATAAACTCATTAGGTAGACCTCCAAGGTCAATCACATTCATGTGACTCCTAGTTTGGTCTTGAACCTTTTCTTATCCTCATAATAATGACGATATTGTATTAAGACGTGTTCCATGTGTGTACTTGTCAATGTGCACTAATGAACTTCGTAAGTAAACCCACATAATAATGACGGTATTGGGTAACTACGTTAACTCATCATGCTACATCTAATATTTTACGGGAGCGACCTAAGTTCTGAGCAATTATACCCTCACAATAATGACGGTCTTAGGCATAAGTAGTAAGAACTCATTCATCTCTGTATTGACAAGACAGACCATCCAATAATGCTCCAATATTATTAATATTATTACTTAAAATAAAGTAATCACCTAATCACGGGAGATTTATGACAATCAAGTCATTAACATGTTTTGGTCAAAATTAACATTTTAATTTAAAAACATACAATGCATATCCAATATATCTTATGCATAATTAAATTAAAATTACCGTGCCATAGATTCAAAACACATGTTTTTGTTGTTAAGACCTGCTCTGATACCATTCTTTCGGGGCTGTTGTGGGACCTATAGGGTCGGATCGGTACTCCATGCAGCGAAAATGGGTCTATCCCAAGGATATCAGAGATAGGTGTATTTTAAAATATTTTAATGAAAACTATATTTTGATACGAGTCCGTAGGAAAAAAAGGGACCAAATCGGAGTTCGGAAACTTCGAAACGGAGAAAATAAAGTTTCAACGTCATGGGTGTAGGCACTGCATTTTTGCATAAGCCCAATGATGAGCCTCGTATGGAGGCACTACCTGAAAGGTTGCGGAAGTTGCGAAAAATGAATGCTGGAAGGAAGGAAAACCTCCAAAATTAGCACCTCATTTAATTCAGACTCACTAGCCAGCCTCAGATTCGCTCAGTCAGT
>SKCR01043432.1:0-48139 GCA_019454045.1 Zanthoxylum bungeanum | reverse complement strand
TCGGGTTGAAGGACAATAAAGCTCCAGGTCCAGATGGGTTTAATTCGGGTTTCTTTAAGAAGTGTTGGAATATTGTGGGGAATGATGTCCTATGTGCTATTCACTCATTCTTTTCTTCTGGGCGTCTTTTGAGGCATGTTAATGCTACATCCATTGCTCTGATTCCTAAGATTCCTAATCCCTCACAGGTTAAGGATTATAGGCCTATTTCTTGTTGTAATACTATTTACAAGTGCATTGCTAAGCTTATTGCGAATAGAATCAAGGTTATCCTCCCATCAGTGATCAGTCATAATCAATCTGCTTTTGTCGCTGGAAGGCGTATCAGCGACAATATTCTTTTGTGTCAGGAATTGGTTCGGAATTATCACCGGAATGGCAGTTCCCCGAGATGTGCTCTTAAGATTGACTTGATGAAAGCTTATGACACTGTTCGTTGGGATTTTTTGGTTGAGGTTCTGCGGACTGTTGGTATTCCAGAGAGGATGGTGGTTTGGATTCAGGAGTGTATGACTACTACTAGATTCTCTGTTTCTATTAATGGAGAGCTGCATGGTTTCTTCTCTGGGGGTCGTGGGTTGCGACAAGGTGATCCTATGTCTCCTTATCTATTTGTTTTGGCTATGGAAGTTTTGTTAGGTCTTCTTCGTAATATGGCTACTAATCCGGGTTTCCAGTTCCACTGGCGGTGTTCTAAGGACCGTCTTACTCATCTATGCTTTGCGGATGACCTTATGATTTTTTGTAAAGCAGATGCATCCTCTGTTTCCTTGATCAAAGATTGTCTTGGGCAGTTCAGTGGTTTATCAGGTTTAATCCCGAATCCAGCTAAAAGTCATTTCTTCTCCTCTGGTATCTCTTCTACCCTGCAAGGCTAGCTGCGTGATGTGTTAGGGTTCCAGGTAGGGATTCTTCCTGTGCGGTATTTGGGTGTCCCTTTGATCTCTACTAAACTTATTGCCTCTGATTGTGCTTCTCTTGTGGATCGTATTGTTATGCGTGCTAAAAGTTGGAGTTGTAAGTTTCTCTCTTACGCAGGTCGGCTTCAGCTTATTAAGTCTGTTTTGTTCTCCATTCAAGTTTATTGGTCTTCTTTATTTATTCTTCCTAAGTCTGTGGTTAGGAAGGTGGAGACGATCCTGCGTTCCTTCCTTTGGAGGGGTAGTGCGCTTACCTCTTCTGGGGCAAGGGTAGCTTGGAGCAAAATCTGTTTACCTCTAAAGGAGGGGGGCTGGGTATTAAGAGTCTGGATTCTTGGAATAGAGCGGCTATTGTCAAGCATATCTGGTTTCTCTGTTCTGGCCAGGTTTCCTCTTGGTCAATTTGGGTTTACTCTTATTTTTGAGGGGGAGAAGCTTTTGGGAGATCTCTTGTCCTTCTGACTGCTCTTGGAGATGGCGTAAGATTTTGGAGCTTCGTTCTTGGTCCCGTCGGCGGATGAGAGTGAGGATTGGGAATGGTGAGAAGACTTTATTGTGGTTTGATTATTGGCATCCCTAGGCCCGATTGTGGACACGTTGGGCGAGAGAGTGATTTATGATTCTGGCTTGGATAGAATGGCCACAGTTGCTTCCATTATCTCGGATTCTGCTTGGCATTGGCCCCCTTCTAGATCTGCTGCTCTTGTAGATTTGGCTCAGTCTCATCTACCGTCTCCTTCTAGTTTGAGGGAGGATGTGCTGGTTTGGGAGGACGATAGAAATGGGAGATTTTCTGTGGATAGTGCCTGGAATGCTATGAGGTCAAGGAGACCCGAGATGACTTGGTCTCGAGTTGTTTGGTTCCGGAAAGCTATTCCCCGCCATTCCTTTCTTCTTTGATGACTATTCAGGGAGGCTTTTGTACTCAGGACAGTCTGATGAGATTTGGCATCTCCGTTTGCTCGCGGTGTATTCTTTGTGGTTGTTCGAGTGAGGACATTGATCATCTTTTCTTCTAGTGCCTCTTTTCTTCGAGGGTCTGGTCGTCTGTACTAGCCATGTGTGGGTTAGATTGGAGTCGCCGAGATTGGTGTCAGACTGTTGAGTGGTTATGTCAGTTCTCTGGTGCCTCTTTATGTCATCTTCTGGTTCGTCTGTCTTTTGCAGCGTCAGTCTACCATAGACCTGGCCGCCGGTTCGGTTCCGGTTCGGAACCGAACCGAACCGGCCGGTTCACGGTTCCACAAGTGTGGAACCGGAACCGAACCGGTTAATTCCCCTTCCGTTTTTTTTTTTTTTTTTTTTAATAATAAATTTTAAAAAATAAAAAAAATTCTATAATCGTAATGTTTTTTCATACTATCACATCATTTTTATAGAATCCTTTTTTAATAAAATTCTTTTAACATATAATCCTTTTTATAGCCAACTCTTGGCTAGTGCTTTCTTTATATAAGCGATGTGGGATATTGGTTACTTGGCTATTGTGTCCCACATCGTTTATATAAAGAAGTCAATAACCAAAGTTGGTTATAAAAAGGATGTGGATATTCATGTTTTAGTATTGCAATTTTAAACCTCATTAAGTCATTATTATTAATTAAAAAAATTGAGATTTACTTGTGGAACCTTACGGTTCCAAGAAAATAATTTTTTTTTTTTTTTTTTACTTCCGGTTCCAACCGGAACCGTACGGTTCCGGTTGGAACCGTTGGAACCGCTGGAACCGTTCGGTTCCAGTGGTTCCAACCGTTCGGTCAGGGTAAGAACCCTAACCGAACCGGTCAGGTTCCGGTTCGGTTCTGGTTCCGAACCGGAACCTTGGCCTGGTCTGGCTATTGTGTCCCACATCGTTTATATAAAGAAGTCAATAACCAAGAGTTGGTTATAAAAAGGATGTGGATATTCATGTTTTAGTATTGCAATTTTAAACCTCATTAAGTCATTATTATTAATAAAAAAATTGAGATTTACTTGTGGAACCTTACGGTTCCAAGAAAATAATTTTTTTTTTTTTTTTACTTCCGGTTCCAACCGGAACCGTACGGTTCCGGTTGGAACCGTTGGAACCGCTGGAACCGTTCGGTTCCAGCGGTTCCAAACGGTTCGGTCAGGGTAAAAACCCTAACCAAACCGGTCAGTTTTCGGTTCAGTTCCGGAACCGGAACCGGAACCGGTTGGAACCGGAACCTTCCGGTTCCAACCGGTTCGGTTCCGGTTCCGAACCGGAACCTGGCCGGGTCTGGTCTACCATATTTGGAGAGAGAGGAATGCTCGCACTCATGATATGCCTCTTCGGCTTGTTTCTGCTTTTCTTTATGATATTGTTTTTGATGTTCGGAATCGTGTTAGCTTTTTACGTAAGGTGAATCCATCTTATGACAATAAATGGCTTCACCTTTCGTGGCACCTGCCCGATGACATCTTTTGTTGATCTTTTGTAGCCGGTTGGCTTTCTTCTTGGAGGGCCTCTCCTCTCTAGTGCTGGGGGCATGCCCCTTTGATCTTTTGCTTGTAGCCTTTCGGCTTTTCTTCTAGGAGGGCTTGTCCTCTCTAGTTGCCTGGGGTATGCCCCTTTGCTCTTTGTATTGTTTTCTTTTGGTTATAATACTTACTTTGACAAGAAACCCACTTGGATTCGAAATCCAAGCAACGGACAGAACCCCAAGAACTGCGAATATGATTTTTGTAGAAACAAAACCCTTCCAAGGCCACAAAGAAGACCCACAAAGAACTTGCCCTTGAGAACCTTTAAGATGAATCCTTGTAGTGTTTTGCTAGCAATGGAGACGCCACTAAGTTTGCCAAAACTTAGATAAGTCGATTCAAACTTGAAAAGGGGAATCCTTCCCTTACAATAATTCGGCCATAGCCAAAGCTTTAAGCTTTTGAGTTTTCAAATTCGTTGGTTGCCTCAAATGAAGAAGAAAGTAAGCTTAAATATTGTTACAAAAAGAAACCCTAAAGGCATAAAGACAATAATGCCCCTAAAAACGAAATTACACAAATATCAAGTCTTTAAGTCTTTAAATGCCTAGAAAGCTTTATTCTAAACTGATTTGGGCCAAGTGAAATGGCTTTGGGCCCTTTACATCGAAGCCCACATGCGCCTCTATTTGTTTGTTGCAGCCGGCCATAAAACTCTGAACTAATCCCGCCATTGCTTCTCTGAGTCTTTTGGTCCTCTGCCTCGTAATTGGCCCTTCTGGTACTTGTAATGCGTCATTTGGTTTGTTGTCTGCCTGGATCATGTCATACTTTATCCAAAAAAAAAAATGGGAACTTGTGTGTAATCATTTGTTTTTAAGGTGCTTGAAGAGGCAAGTAGCCGCATCACTTAGTTGCTTGCATAAACTATTTACTTGGCTTGTAATTTGACTTGGCTGAATTCGAAATTGAGTTAGTTACATTGTAACTAGATCATTTATACTCATTTTCAAGTTGAAAGTTAGATATTACCACATGGTCGAATTGATTATATGAGTTACATTGTCATTTGAGTTGTATTTATATGTATTAAGGATATAACTTGAAAATTACCGAATGTGGTAATCTTGTTATTTGCATTGTATTTCATTTGCTTTGTATACACTTTGAGTGTGAGAGACAAAAGAAAAGAGGAAAAAAAAAGAGTTAAAAAAAAAGTAGGAAAAAAAAGAAAAGAAAAGAGTGAGATAAAAACAATAGTGAGTGGTCACAAGATTGGCTAAGTGTCACATTGAGTGCTTGCTTGTTTGTTTGTGCATTTAGCTAACTCGTCTTTTTTCTTACTCAGTGCATTCTAGCTTAAGTCTCTTTGATTGAGTCTTCGTGATTACTATTCTCATTCGCTTTATTCCACCTGCGCTATATATACATTGTGTTTCTGCTAGCTTGTGGACTACACCTTAGTTGACCATTCTGGGAATTGAGTTGATTTGTAATTGAATTGAGGAAGAACTCAATAGTGGTAAAAGGCAGTGATTGTGAGCACAGTATCGGGTAAAAGCCAATAGAGTGCAAACACGAGTGGAGTGATATCATTCGAGTGTAAACACATGAGATTGTGAGGATTTACATATTTGTTTTGCTTTTTATTATTTCTAATCTGTTTATTTAGTGTTGAGATGGCAAGTCCATGTTTAACCATTGATGATAAGATCGAGGTTTTGGATACTTTCAAAAGTGATATCCAAGATATTATGAGTGATTATAGAAGATCTTATGAGAAATGGAAAAAGACGTGGAAGGTAACTAAATATGCAGTGAATGAAGAAAGTACTCAACAACAAAAAGCTATTGAAGTTGTGTGTAATGAAGTGAGAATCACTTGTGATGTTGAGTGCATAGCGAATGAAAACACTTGTGAGGCCTTGAATGTTGTGAATTGTGTTATAAGTGACATGGTGAGTGAAAATGCTTGTGAGATTGTGAGCATTGAAGGAGTAAACACTTGTGAGGTAGTGTGCTTTGAGGTTGAAAAACATAATGAAGCTGAGCAGGTGTGTGAGGAGGTCTTTGCAAGTATGGTTGAGATAGTGGCCATGGGTGATGATGAAGCTGTGAGAGCTGGTGAAAAGAAAGTAGATGTGGTAGTGAAGTTTTTCCATAACATTTTCTCTATTATTTATGCTTTTTCATCGCAGGTACAAGTGGTCAAGTATGATTCTTTTATATTTCAATATCATCGTCCAATTGATTTTGTCATAACTATCTATGATTCGGGTTCGGATTCGAGGACGAATCCATTTCAAGAGAGGGAGAATGACATGATCCAAAGGACAACATTTGACATGAATGCAATCACCCAAGGAACATTAGAGCCTTTGCAATTGCAAACAGGCCCAATCACACGCCAAAGACCTAAAAAGATCACAGACGCAATAGCGAGGCCAGAGTTTGCATATAATAGATGCATTCATCCTTCTAGTTTTTACTTGCCTTATGAGATTGATTATGATTCTAATTCTTTAACTCCTATGGATTTATTATCTTTGATTGTTATTAAGCTTGGGAGTATGAATGATAAGGGAAAGGCAGAGTTGGTGAGAATAATAGGTTTCCAACGCATTGTGTTTGACCCCGGCAATTGGGTGTGGCTTTATATGCAAGAGGAAAAGATACAAGCATAACGAAGATCCAAGTTGCAACCAAGAGGGGATGGTCCATTACAAGTCTTGGAACGGATTAACGACAATGCATATAAGCTGGATTTGCAAGGTAAGTACAACGTATCTGCTACTTTTAATGTTTATGACTTAACTCATTTTGATGCAGGTTCAGATTCGAGGTCGAATCCTTTTCAACAAGGAGGGAATGACATGAGTCCAACCACACCATAGACATTACAGGATGCAGCTAACAACTTGGAGGAACCCATGCAGTTGCCAACAGGTCCAATCACACGCCAAAGAGCAAAGAAGATCAGAGAGGCCTTTACGGGACTAGCTCAGAGCTATGTGACCAGTTGCAGCAACCAAGTCAAGTGCACACCAGAGACACATATGGGCATAACTAGAGAGGTCTTCAAGCTATTTCATTTGACCCAGATCAGCTCAGACTGAAGCATAGCAGAGCAGCTTCAGCACCAGCACTATTTTGACCCGATTTGACCTATTTTGGGACTATGTTGAATTCGGCCAAATGGGGGCATTTTTGTCATTTGTGCTCGACATGTTGACTTTATTTATGATGTAATTAAGCTAGTTGACCAGGTCGTTAGGGTTAATTATGCTTAGAACCTTGCTTATTGAGTAAGCACGTCAATTTACTATGTGATGTAAGCACCTCAAATTAGCTTAAGTTAGATTAGTTTCTAATCATTGTTTTAAGCTACTTTAGGTGGGAAAAGACTTTTGGGGACGTGCTTGAGTGAAAGCTTTGGGTAGTTTTTAGGTCTTTTGGTAATTTCACTTTAGGGACATTTTTGTCTATTCACACCTTTAGAGTTTCTCTTTGTAACCTATTTAAACATTGTTTTCTTCTTCCTTGTAAGAACATTCACGATATTTTCAACAAACTTTCAAGCTTTTAAGCTTTGGCTATGGCTAAATTTCTTGTGAGGGAGGGATTCCCCTTTTCAAGTTCAAATTGACTTATCTAAGCTTGGTAACTTAGTGGCGTCTCCATTGCTAGCAAAATACAATATGATTTCATGCTTGTGGTTATCATGGACGTGAGTTTCATGGTGGTTAGGGGCTGATCTTGGTTGGGTTTTGTTCCTACAAAATAAGTATTCAAAGTTTTTGGGGTTTTGAGAAAGATGCTTGGGGGTTTGCTTGGTTTCCAACCCAAGTGAGTTCTTGTCATTTTGTTCCTACAAAATCACTATTCAAAGTTCTTGGGGTTTTGAGAAAGATGATTGGGGGTTTGCTTGGTTTCTAACCCAAGTGAGTTCTTGTCAGCTCGTATTCATGAATCAGACATAAATATGATTCAGATTGGCGTTCTGAGCACCAACCCCAACACAAGCAACATCCCAAGTCATCCTTCCAAGATGGCCACGACAAAGAACCGCCACTGTGCTCAAGAGTAGAACAAATAGCATTGAAATCACCCATTACTAACCACGAAGAAGCATCAAAATCACTACCTAGCAATCAAATCAGCCCAAAGCTCTTGACGCCTCTCATAATCACAGTCACCATAGACCACAGAAACCATACAGCTCCAAAGAGAAGAAACATGTGAGACACGACAATGTATATCCTGATGAGAAGAACGAATGATACTCATATCAACATCATTAGGATTCCAACAAACCCAAATTTGACCAAACGGGAGAACATTAGGATGGCAAAAAAACTTCCTCGAAGGATTTATAGCTCGGGAAACATTCACAAAATTAAAATCTTTCACCTTAGTTTTAACTAAACCACACAAATAAAGTTTCTCATGATGAAAGAAACTCCTAACTTCAGCTTGCTTCATAGGGTCGTTGAGACCCCGGATATTCCAACAACCAAAAAATATTAAAAAATAGACAGAAAGTGAGAGAACATCCAAGCAAACCATCGTCGTCTGCCCCCTTTCGGGGATTGACGTTTCTGACTTCTCTTGCCACCCGAGCCCTTCTTAGGCATGTTACCATAATCCAATTTCTTTTTCTCCAAAGAGTCTTTGACCTTAACAGCTAGCATGTTATCATTTGAAAGCGGTGAATCACAAACGGATACAAACGGAATTTCAGCTAAACCATCCTCAGAAATATCCCTAATAGGCAGTGTGACCAATGGGGTACATTCACCCTCCTCCCTCTTATCCACTACCTCCACCACAACTTCCTTAGAATAGCACTCACCCAGAGCAATAACCCTAACATCATTATCTCCCGAAAAATCAGCCCCTCTTGGCTTAACAGGACTAGCCGGAACCACAGCCTTACCCCTCTTCTTCTTAGAGACCGAAATCCAGTCACCCACTATATCCTTAACTGCTAGATCCGTAACATGTGTAACCGTAGATGGACTGGTGGACTTGGACTTGGGAACCCAAGTCTATGAGGGCTTACTATCCTCCCTTTTAGGAGCAATCCTAGGGCACGAACTTAGAGAATGACCAAAAACCTCACATGAAGAGCATTTCACAGGAATCCATTCATATTCGGCTCCTACTTTTAACCACATACTAACAGAACATTGGAAGTCAATATCCTCAACCAATGCCTTCGTAGCATCAATTTCAACACAAACTCGGGCAAAACTAAGCCTTTTTCTAGAAAGGGTAATATGGTCGACATGGAGAGGGCAACCAACTGCACTAGCCATACAACTAAGTCCCTTAGCACTCCAATACTCAAAAGGCAGATTGTAAATCTCTGAGTCTCATGCGAATTTGATGGTATCCACTTTTTAAATCAATCTTACTAAAAACTTTGGAACAATGTAATTCATCCAACATGTCATCCAGCCTAAGAATAGGGTGACGATACTTTATCGTAATATTGTTGATCGCTCGACAATCAACGCACATACGCCACGTCCCATCTTTCTTAGGAACTAGAAGAACTGGTACCACACAAGGACTCATGATTTCCCTTACATACCCATTGTTCATCAACTCCCGCACTTGCTTTTGTAGCTCTTTTGTCTCCTCAAGATTGCTCCTATAAGCTGGCCTGTTGGGAAGGACTACTCCAGGTATGAAGTCTATCTGGTGCTCAATACTTCTAATGGGTGGAAGCCAGTGAAGGAATGTCCTCGGTTAGTACGTCACTGTAATCCTATAAAAGTGATGAAATAGACACATGAAGCAAATGGTCAGTGTTAGTAAAATATACATGAGGCTATTTATAAACAAAAAATAGCATCAGCTTGCTAGACTTGAAAGCTTTCCTCGCTTCAACCTCACCCATGTAGAAACTCTTTTTTACTCTCCCTTTTGTTTCCCCCTCACGTTCACTCACACTCTCCTTGGGAAATTTCACGACTTTGGCCTTGTTTTTCTCACTATATCACCACTCTCACTAGTTTCACCCAAGGTGGTGTTGTCCACCACTCTCTTTTTTTATCACGCTCAAGTTACAACTTAACTTGATCTTCATGGACTTGTGAATGCATCGATATCACATCATATAGGACATCATCTTTGTATGGACCAATGGTAAAGCTAAACAATATCTGTTTTGTCACCTTTATTTCCCCACAATCATTTAACCACTGCAAACTTAAAGGCTTAGGGTGTTTCAAGCAACTCAACCCTAAACACTCAATCAAAGTTGTGCTAGCAACATTAGTACAACTGCCCCCATCTATGATCATACTACATTATATTGCCATTCTCACGGCACCTAGTGTGGAATATGTTCTCCCTCTGCCTCGCACTCTCATCCTCTACTACATGTGCACTCAAAGCACGTTTGACAACTAAAGATAAGTTATCTAGCGGGTATGCAGCTCCCTCATGGTCACTAGTATCCTCCAACTCTGACACCTCATCCTTAATCTCACTATCAGTAGAATACACCTCTCCACTCTTCTTATCAACCACTAAGGTACGCTATTAGGACATTGTGAAGCATGTCCCATGCCCAAATATTTGAAACACTTGACATCCTTAGTTCTCGTAGTTGTACCCTTAGGATTTGGTTTAGTTTTGCTCGGTTCTGCAGCCTTTTTACCCTTGGCACTAGGTTCGGCCCTATGCTTATTAAAGCCTCCATTGAACTCGCCTCTAGGCTTGTCAAAGCCTCTATCCCGCTTCTCATTTGGAACTCATTTCCCTTTCCATGCAGAAGTAGCATGAGTACCAAATCAGGATGTGGACTTTTTCTTGAGTTGCCTCTCTACCTTGATAGCCATGTGAAGCATATCCTCCAAATCAACATAATGATGCAACTCCACCATGTTGGCAATCTCTCTATTTAAGCCCCCTAAAAATCGTGCCATAGTAGCCTATGCATCCTCAATTACACTAGCCCTGATCATGGCAACTTCCATCTTTGTGTAATAGTCCTCAACACTCTTGTTCACTGATACATATGTTGTAGTTTATGATACAACTCCTTGTAGTAATGGCTGGTATAAACCTCTTCCTCATGAGACCCCTAAGTTCTTCCCATGTATGAATCGGTCTCTCATAATTTCTCCTCATAGTAGAAATAATCTGATCCCACCAAATCATAGCATAATCAGTAAACTAAATTGCTGCCATATTGATCTTCTTCTCATCTAAATAGTGATGACAGTTGAAAATCAGCATAATTTTCTTTTCCTATTCTAAGTAAGCCTCGGGATAATTCTTACCCTGAAAGGTTGGTATCTTAATCTTGATGCTACCTAGATCACCATCTATCTCTCCTCGTCTACCATATCCCCTCCGATCATAATCCCCTCTTCTGTCATCAAATGCACCTCTACCGTCAAATCATTTATCCCTCCTATCATTCCTACTAATCAAACCTCCTATTAGGCCTCCTATCATGCCTTGGTTGAAATCTCTCCACATCATCAAGACCATCAGAATCATCAAACTCATTTTCAGCTTCCTCTTCATCTGGTGGTACACATTGTGGTGGACCATCGAGGTGGCACATTCTGATATGGTGGTACATTCTGAGGTGGTGGTAAATGTTGGGGTGGTGGTGCTCTGGGAACACTACCAGTTTGAATACTCTCTACACTCTTGGACAATCTTTCCAAAGCAATATTCATGAAAAAGTCTGGTGTTGATATTCTCTTTTCAGGATGAATCTGGCATAACTTCTTTTCTTTTTATTTTCCTTTTTTTTTCAAATGATTCACTAGCTTTTCAAGAATGATCACACAGCCGCTTAAAGACATGCTATTTCTTCAACATAGGCTAAAGAACAAAATGTTAAGGATGAACTAGATTAAGAACATAACAAAAACCCAGATCCAGAAATAAATATCAATGACGAACTGATATGAAGAACACACAAAAAACCAGATCCTAAAATTAATAACAATGACGAACTGATATAAAGATGAAAAGAAAACCCAGATTTTGACTAAAAAATTTCAGAA
The DNA here is from genome assembly GCA_019454045.1 of Zanthoxylum bungeanum. NCBI lineage: Eukaryota > Viridiplantae > Streptophyta > Magnoliopsida > Sapindales > Rutaceae > Zanthoxylum > Zanthoxylum bungeanum. The sequence continues at coordinate 36,756 of SKCR01043432.1, read as the reverse complement.
CAAAGTATTAACCCAGAAACAACAAAACAAAACAGAAACAGATCTAACAAGAATAGAAACAAGAACAACAAAGAACAAAAATTAAAACAGAATCAAACAGCGAATAAAGATAGGAAATCAGACCTTGGAACCCTTAGCTATGATACCAAATGACAGAAAACTCACTTGGATTCGAAAACCAAGCAAACCCCAAGTATTATTTCTTAAGCCCCAAGAACCTTAATCAATGATTTTGTAAGAACAAAACCCATCCAAGATCAGCCCTAAACCACCATGAAACGTTGCCCATGATAACTCAAAACATGAAATCAGTGTGCTTTGCTAGCAAATGGAGATGCCACTAAGTTGGCTAAACTTAGATAAATCGATTCAAACTTGAAAAGAGGAATCCCTCCCTTAAAAGAAATTCGGCCATAGCCAAAAAGAAAAAGCTTGAGTGTTTCTTACAAATTTCATGAATAATGCAAAATGAGAAGAAATCAAGTTTAAATAGTGTTACAAAGAGAAACCCTAGTGTTACAAAGAGAAACCCTAAAGGCATAAGGTATATTGAACAGATTATCAGGAAGTTTGATATACAGAAAGCCAAACCAGTCAGCGTTGTGTGCATTGTTAGTTATGCCATTTGGTCTTACAAACGCACCTAGCACATTTATTTTGATGACATCTTAGTTTATAGTAAAACATTAGATGAGCATGTTACGCATTTGAAGCATGTTCTTGATATGTTAAGACAAGAAAAATTGTATGCTAACTTTGATAAGAGCATTTTTGTATGGATAGAATTTTTTTCCTTGGTTTTTATTGTGAGTGGAGATGGAATCAAAGTTGATGCTAAAAAGGTAAAGGCAATTCAGGATTGACCTACACTGACAATTGTGACATAATTCAAAAGCTTCCATGGATTAGCAAGCTTCTATCGTAGATTTGTTAGAGACTTTAGTAGTATTGTAGCACCACTTATTGAAGTAGTGAATAAAACCGTTGGCTTCAAATGGGGAGAAGAACATAGCGTGCATTCCAGGATCTTAAAATGAAGTTGTGCAGTGCACCAGTTTTGGCGCTATCCAACTTTGAGAAGACATTTGAGATTGAGTGTGACGTATCCAGGATAGGCATTGGAGTGGTTCTTATAAAAGAAAGACATCCAATAGCCTACTTTTGTGAGAAGCTTAATGGAGCATTTTTTAGGTACCCCACATACGAAAATGAGTTGTATGCACTAATGAGAGCCCTTAAGACTTGGCAACATTATCTGTTGCCACGCGAGTTTGTGATCCATACCAATCATGAGTCATTGAAGCATTTGAAGGGCCAAGGTAAGCTGAACAAATGACATGTGAAGTGGTTAGAGTTTATTGAGACATTTCCATATGTAATCTGCTACAAACAAGGTAAGGAAAATATTATCGCCGATGAACTATCGCGAAGGTATATTTTACTTACTTTAATGAATGCCAGAATATTGGGATTTGATTTGATTAAGGATCTATATGCATGTGATCCTGACTTTGATGAGATTTATGTTGCATGTATAAAGTCTTTATTTGGTCAATTTTATTTACATGATGGATTCTTATTTAAGATTAATAAGTTGTGCATTCCCGCTTGTAGTATATGTGAATTGCTTGTAAAAGAAGCGCATGGGGTGGTTTGATGGGGCACTTTAGTATTGGTAAGACATTAGTTATTTTGCACGAGCACTTTTATTATCTTAGAATGAAACGTGATGTTGAGCGTATTTGTGATAGGTGTATAAATGTAAACGGGCTAAATCTAAATTGATGCCTCATGGGTTTTATACTCCTTTTCATGTACCTAGTGAACCTTGGGTTGATATATCTATGGATTTTGTTTAGGTTTGCCTAGGACAAAGAGCAGTAGGGATTCCATATTTTTTGTGGTTGATAGGTTTAGCAAGATGGCGTATTTCATAGCATGTCATAAAACTGATACAACCACAAACATAGCTGATTTGTTTTTCAGAGACATAGTGCGACTCTATGGTATACCTAGGAGTATTATATCAGATAGAGATGTTAAGTTCCTTAGTGACGCGGAACTCACTTGGAGGATTAGGCCAAGCAAACCCCTCGCAGCGGATAGAACCCCAAGAACCGCGAATTTGATTTTGTAGGAACAAAACCCTTCCAAGGCCACAAAGAAGACCCAAAAGAACTTGTCTTTGAGAACCCTTAAGATGATTCCTTGAAGTGTTCTGCTAGCACGGAGACGCCACTAAGGTTGCCACGCCTTAGATAACATCTTCTGTTGATCTTTACTTGTAGCCTTTTGGCTTTTCTTCTAGGAGGGCTTGTCCTCTCTAGTTACCTGGGGTATGCCCCTTTGCTCCTTGTATAGTTTTCTTTTGGTTATATTACTTACTTTATCCAAAAAAAAAAGTCTAAAATAAAAACACAAAATCATAAAAGTCAACAAATGTGGAAAACTTTTCCATATTTGTCTAAAGTTGTTTCCTTGCACCAAAAGTCCTCCAAATTCGTGGCTTCCATGTATAAAGGCATAATGATGTGTCATAAAGTCCAATAAGTCTTGTCTTGGCCGAATATTTAGTGTCGGGCTTGAATCGGTTTGATCCGTTAAAAATATACTCGGCTTCAAGATTGCTGGTGCGTTACTCTGGTATGACTTGGGTCAAGTGAAATAGCTTTGGACCCACTCCATTAAAGCCCTCATGTGACGCCAATATGCCCCGAAGTTGTCTGTCACACTCGACCATGGCATTCTGCGCTAGCCCCGCCATTGCGCCTCTGATCTTCTTAGCTCTTTGGCGTGTGATTGGACCTGTTGGCAATTGCAAAGGATCTAATGTTCCTTGAGTTGTTATATTCATGTCATTCCCTCCCTCTTGAAAAGGATTCGACCTCGAATCTGTATCTGCATAAAAAAGAGTTAAGTCAGAAACATTAAATATCGCAGACACATTATGCTCACCTTGTAAATCCAGCTTGTATGCATTGTCATTAATTCGTTCCAAGACTTGAAATGGACCATCCCCTCTCGGTTGTAGCTTGGATTTACGCTGTTCAGGAAATCTTTCCTTTCACATGTGTACCCAAACCCAATCTCCAGGTTGAAATACCACACGTTTTCTTCCCTTATTGGCATGAGACGCATATTGTTCATTCTTTCGTTGTATGTGCTCTCTTGCTTTCTCATGTATGTGTTTCACCAAATCAGCTTTCTTTTTTCCATCTAACCCTGCATGCTCATCAACAGGCAATGGTAACAAATCTAATGGAGTTAGTGGTTGAAAACCATAAACAATTTCAAATGGTGAATAAGATGTGGAAGAATGAATGCTACGATTATATGCAAATTCAACAAAAGGCAAACAATCCTCCCAAGTTTTTAAGTTCTTAGAGACAATAGTACGCATAACTGAGTCAACGTCCTATTAACCACTTCAGTCTGTCCATCAGTTTGGGGATGACAAGTAGTAGAATACAAAAGTTTTGTTCCTAACTTACCCCATAAAACTTTCCAAAAGTGACTAAGGAATTTAACATCACGATATGAAACTATACTCCGTGGAATTCCATGGAGTCATACCACTTCTCTAAAGAATAAGTCAGCAATGTTAGTGGCATCATCAGTTTTATGACATGCTATAAAGTGTGCCATCTTACTGAACCTATCAACCACTACAAAGATGGAATCTCTGCCATGCCTAGTCCTAGGTAAACCCAATATAAAGTCCATTGATACATCTACCCACGGCTCACTAGGTACAGGCAACGGTGTATACAACCCATGAGGCATAACCTTAGATTTAGCCTTTTTACAAATCAAGCATTTATCACACAAACGCTCAATATCTCTCCGCATTTTAGGCCAATAAAAATGTTCACTCAATACCCCTAAGGTCTTAGAAATGCCAAAGTGCCCCATTAAACCTCCCCAATGCGCTTCTATAACTAACAATTCACGCATACTACAAACAGGAATGCATAATCTATTCTCCCTAAACAGAAACCCGTCATGGTACTAAAGTCAGTATCATTTGCATAAAGTTCTTTAATAAATTCAAACCCAAGCATTCTTGCACTCAATGAAGTAAGTAAAGCATACCTTCGCGATAGTGCATCAGCGACAATGTTTTCCTTACCTTGTTTGTAGCGAATTACATATGGAAATGTCTCAATGAACTCCAACCACTTTGCTTGTCGTTTGTTCAACTTACCTTGGCCCTTCAAGTGCTTCAATGATTCATGATCAGTATGGATCACAATTCTCGAGGCCACAGATAATGCTGCCAAGTCTCAAGGGCTCTCACTAGCGCATACAACTCCTTGTCATATGTGGGGTACCTCAAAACTGCTCCATTCAGCTTCTCACTAAAGTAAGCTATTGGTCGCTTTTCTTGCATAAGAACAACTCCAATGCCTATTCCGGATGCATCACACTCAATCTCAAATGTCTTTTCAAAATTGGGAAGCGCCAAAACTGGTGCACTACATAACTTCATTTTAAGATCCTGGAATGCACGCTCTTGCTCTTCTCCCCAATTGAAACCAATAGTTTTCTTCACTACTTCAGTCAGTGGTGCAGCAATACTACTGAAGTCTTTAACAAATCTACTGTAGAAGCTTGCTAATCCATGGAAGCTTCTAACTTCTGTCACTGTCGTTGGTGTAGGCCAATCCTGAATCACCTTCACCTTCTCTACATCAACTTCGATGCCATCTGCACTTACAACAAAACCAAGGAAAACAATCCTATCCATACAAAAAGTGCACTTACCAAAGTTAGCATACAGTTTTTCCTTTCTCAACACTTCAAGAACATGCTTCAAATGTGTAACATGTTCATCTAATGTTTTACTGTAAACTAAGATGTCATCAAAATAAACTACAACAAACTTACCTATAAAGGTATTACTAGAGTTAGATAATGATTTGGTGTCTTCCTTCACTCACTAAATTTTTATAGCCAAAAGGAAAAGCTGTGAAGACATCTAGATAATTATTTACTCAAATCTTACCTTAAAGCATATTAATGTGTTGGACTAATTTGGAGGATCTATTGACAAGAAACCCACTTGGATTCGAAATCCAAGCAAAACCCAAGCAACGGACAGAACCCCAAGAACCGCGAATATGATTTTGTAGGAACAAAACCCTTCCAAGGCAACAAAGAAGACCCACAAAGAACTTGCCCTTGAGAACCTTTAAGATGAATCCTTGTAGAGTTTTGCTAGCAATGGAGACGCCACTAAGTGTGCCAAACTTAGATAAGTCGATTCAAACTTGAAAAGGGGAATCCCTCCCTTACAATAATTCGGCCATAGCCAAAGCTTTAAGCTTTTGAGTTTACAATTTCGTTGATTGCCTCCCAAATAAAAAAGAAAGAAAGCTTAAATAGTGATACAAAAGAAACCCTAAAGGCATAAAGACAACAATGCCCCTAAATACGAGATTACAAAATATCAAGTCTTTAAGTCTTCAAATGCCTAGGAAGCTTTATTCTAAACTGATTTGGGCCAAGTGAAATGGCTTTGGGCCCTTTCCATCGAAGCCCACATGCGTCTCTATTTGTTTGTTGCAGGCGGCCATAAAACTCTGAACTAATCCCGCCATTGCTTCTCTGAGTCTTTTGGTCCTCTGCCTCGTAATTGGCCCTTATGGTACTTGTAATGGATCTTTTTCTTTGTTGTCGTCCTGGATCATGTCATCCCCTCCCTCTTGAAAAGGATTCGACCTCGAATCTGTACCTGCATCAAAATGAGTTAAGTCAGAAACATTAAATGTAGCAGACACATCATTAATCCGTTCCAAGACTTGAAATGGACCATCCCCTCTCGGTTGTAGCTTAGATTTACGTTGTTCAGGAAATCTCTCCTTGCGCATGTGTACCCAAACCCAATCTCCGGCTGAAATACCACACGCTTTCTTCCCTTATTAGCATGAGAAGCATATTGCTCATTCTTCCATTGTATTGCTCTCTTGCTTTCTCATGTATATGCTTGACCAAATCGGCTTTCCATTTTCCATCTAGCCCTGCATGCTCATCAACAGGCAAAGGTAACAAATCCAATGGAGTTAGTGGCTGAAAACCATAAACAATTTCAAAAGGTGAAAATGATGTAGAAGAATGAATGCTACGATTATATGCAAACTCAATAAATGGCAAACAATCTTCCCAACTCTTCAAATTCTTGCCAACTATAGTGCGCAATAATTGAGATAAAGTCCTATTAACTACCTCTGTTTGTCCATCAGTCTGTGGATGACATGTGGTAGAATATAATAGTTTGGTGCCTAGTTTAGCCCACAACACCTTCCAAAAATGGCTAAGGAACTTAACATCTCTATCAGATACAATACTCATAGGTATATCATGGAGTCGCACTATGTCTCTTAAAAATAAATCTGCAATGTTTGTAGCATCATCGGTTTTATGACATGCAATGAAATGAACCATTTTACTAAACCTATTGACAAGAACTCACTTGGGTTGGAAACCAAGCAAACCCCCAAGCATCTTTCTCAAAACCCCAAGAACTTTGAATACTGATTTTGTAGGAACAAAACCCAACCAAGATCATCCCCTAACCACCATGAAACTCACGTCCATGATAACCACAAGCATGAAATCAGATTGTATTTTGCTAGCAATGGAGACGCCACTAAGTTGCCAAGCTTAGATAAGTCAATTTGAACTTGAAAAGGGGAATCCCTCCCTCAACAAGGTTTTGGCCATAGCCATGGAAAGGTCAAGCTTTTCTTTCTTTCAAAATTCTGTATATTATGTTGGTTATCCAAAAATACAAAGAAGAGGCATATAATAAGGGTTACAAAAGAGTAAAAAGGCTAAAATGACCCTAGAGCTAAAATTACCAAAAGCCCTAAGTCAAGCACCTCAACCACGACCATTAAGGTCCTTTTGCACCTAAATAAACTTAAAACAAAGATTATAAGCTAATCTCACTTAAGCTAATTAAGGTGCTTACATGCTATAGTAAATTGACGTGCTTCCGGCTAAGTACAAATCTAAGCATAATTAAGCCTAATGGCATAGTCAACCATGCTAATTACATCATAAATAAAGTCAAAATGTCGAGCACAAATGACAAAAATGCCCCCATTTGGCCGAATTCAACATAGTCCCAAAATGGGTGAAATCGGGTCAAAAGGGTGCTGGTGCTGAAGCTGCTGTGCTATGCTTCAGTCTGAGCTGATCTGGGTCAAATGAAATAGCTTGGGAACCTTTCTGGTTATGCCCATATGTGTCTCTGGTGTGCACTTGACTTGGTTGCTGCAACTGGTCACATAGCTCTAAGATAGTCCCGCAAAGGCCTCTCTGATCTTCTTTGCTCTTTGACGAGTGATTGGACCTGTTGGCAACAGTTGCATGGGTTCTTCCAAGTTGTTAGCTGCATCATGTAATGTCTCTAGTGTGGTTGGACTCATGTCATTCCCTCCTTGTTGAAAAGGATTCGACCTCGAATCTGAACCTGCATCAAAATGAGTTAAGTCAGAAACATTAAAAGTAGCAGATACGTTGTACTTACCTGTCAAATCCAGCTTATATGCATTATCGTTAATCCGTTCCAAGACTTGAAATATAACATCCCCTCTTGGTTGCAACTTGGATCTTCGTTATGCTTGTATCTTTTCCTCTTGTATATAAAGCCACACCCAATTGCCGGGGTCAAACACAATGCGTTGGAAACCTATTATTCTCACCAACTCTGCCTTTCCCTTATCATTCATACTCCCAAGCTTAATAACAATCAAAGATAATAAATCCATAGGAGTTAAAGAATTAGAATCATAATCAATCTCATAAGGCAAGTAAAAACTAGAAGGATGAATGCATCTATTATATGCAATCTCTGGCCCCGCTATTGCGTATGTGATCTTCTTAGCTCTTTGGCGTGTGATTGGGTCTGTTGGCAATTGCAAAGGCTCTAATGTTCCTTGGGTGACTGCATTCATGTCAAATGTTGTCCCTTGGATCATGTCACCTATCAACTACAACAAAGATTGAATCTCTTCCCCTCTTTGTCCGAGGCAAACCTAACACAAAATCCATCGATATATCAACCCAGGGTTCACTAGGTACAGGCAAAGAAGTATACAAACCATGTGGCATTAATTTAGATTTAGCATGCTTACATGTTAGACACTTATCATAAATACGCTCAACATCACGTTTCATTTTAGGCCAATAAAAGTGCTCATGTAAAATAGCTAAAGTCTTAGTAATCCCAAAATGCCCCATCAAACCTCCCCCATGCGCTTCCTTCACAAGCAACTCACGCATACTACAAGCAAGAACACACAACCTGTTCGCTTTAAATAAGAATCCGTCATGAATGTAAAACTTTCTAAAAGATGACTTTGCACAAGTAGCAAAAATCTCACCAAAATCAGAATCACACTCATATAATTCCTTAATCAAATCAAATCCCAACATCCGTGCATGCATTGAAGTAAGTAAAACATACCTGCGAGATAATGCATCGGCCACTATGTTTTCTTTACCTTGCTTGTAGCGTATAACATATGGAAATGACTCAACGAATTCCATCCATTTTGCGTGTCGCTTATTCAGCTTACCTTGACCCTTCAAGTGTTTTAATGATTCAAGGTCGGTGTGGATCACGAACTCTTTAGGCCACAAGTAGTGCTGCCATGTCTCAAGTGCTCTCACAAGCGCATATAACTCTTTGTCATACGTGGGGTACCTCAAAGCTGCTCCATTCAGCTTCTCACTAAAATAGGCTATTGGCCGTTTTTCTTGCATGAGAACTGCTCCAATACCTAACCCTGATGCATCGCACTCAATCTCAAATGTCTTCTCGAAGTTGGGTAGTGCTAAAATGGGTGCACTGCATAACTTCGCTTTAAGGTCCTGGAATGCTCGCTCTTGCGCCTCGCCCCATTGAAAACCAACTGTCTTCTTTACTAGCTCAGTCAATGGCGCGGCAATGCTACTGAAGTCCTTGACAAATCTTCCTATAGAAGCTCGCTAACCCATGAAAGCTTCGGACTTCTGTCACTGTAGTTGGTGTAGGCCATTCCTGAATTGCCTTTACCTTCTCCACATCTACCTCGATGCCATCTACACTCACAACAAAGCCAAGAAAAACAATTCTATCCATGCAAAATGTGCATTTGTCAGAGTTAGCATACAATTGTTCTTTTCGTAAAACATCAAGTACATGCTCCAAATGCATTACATGCTCATCTACTGTTTTACTATAAACTAAGATGTCATCAAAATAAACCACAACAAACTTACCTAAAAATGCACGCATAACATGATTCATCAATCTCATAAATGTGCTAGGTGCGTTTGAGAGACCAAATGGCATGACTAACCATTCATACAAGCAATACTTAGTCTTAAATGCAGTTTTCCACTCATCTCCCTCTCTCATGCGAATTTGATGGTATCCACTCTTTAAATCAATCTTACTAAAAATTTTGGAACCATGCAATTCATCCAACATGTCATCTAGTCTAGGAATGGGGTGACGATACTTTACCGTAATATTGTTGATAGCTCGGCAGTCAACGCACATACGCCATGTCCCATCTTTCTTAGGAACTAAAAGCACTGGTACTGCACAAGGACTCATTCTTTCCCTTACATACCCCTTGTCCATCAACTCCCGTACTTGCCTTTGTAGCTCCTTTGTCTCCTCGGGATTGCTCCTATAAGCCGGTCTGTTAGGAATGACTGCTCCAGTTATGAAGTCTATCTGATTTTCAATACCTCTAATGGGTGGAAGCCCACTAGGTATGTCCTCTATCAGTACGTCACTGTAATCCTGCAAAAGAGATGAAATAGACACAGGAAGCAAATGGTCAGAGTTAGTAAAATAAATATGAGGCTCCTTATAGACTAACAATAACATGAGCTTGCTAGCCTTGAACGCTTTCCTTGCTTCACCCTCACCCATGTAGAAACTCTTTTTAACTCTCCCTTTTGTTTCCCCCCCTACGTTCACTCACACTCCCCTTGGAAACTCCCACGGCCTTGGCCTTATTTTTCTCACCAGATACACCACTCTCACTAGTCTCACCCAAGGTGGTGTTTCCCTTCGCTCTCTCTTTGTCACGCTCAAGTTGCAACTTAACCTGATCTTCATGGACTTGTGCAGGTGTAAGTGGGTATAATGTAATGGGTTTTCCCTTATGCTGTGACATGATCCAAGGGACAACATTTGACATGAATGCAGTCACCCAAGGAACATTAGAGCCTTTGCAATTTCCAACAGACCCAATCACACGCCAAAGAGCTAAGAAGATCACATACGCAATAGCGGGGCCAGAGTTTGCATATAATAGATGCATTCATCCTTCTAGTTTTTACTTGCCTTATGAGATTGATTATTATTCTAATTCTTTAACTCATATGGATTTATTATCTTTGATTGTTATTAAGCTTGGGAGTATGAATGATAAGGGAAAGGCAGAGTTGGTGAGAATAATAGGTTTCCAACGCATTGTGTTTGACCCCGGCAATTGGTGTGGCTTTATATACAAGAGGAAAAGATACAAGCATAACGAAGATCCAAGTTGCAACCAAGAGGGGATGGTCTATTTCAAGTCTTGGAACGGATTAACGATAATGCATATAAGCTGGATTTGACAGGTAAGTACAACGTATCTGCTACTTTAATGTTTCTGACTTAACTCATTTTGATGCAGGTTCAGATTCGAGGTCGAATCCTTTTCAACAAGGAGGGAATGACATGAGTCCAACCACACTAGAGACATTACAGGATGCAGCTAACAACTTGGAGGAACCCATGCAACTGTTGCCAATAGGTCCAATCACACGTCAAAGAGCAAAGAAGATCAGAGAGGCCTTTGCGGGACTAGCTTAGAGCTATGTGACCAGTTGCAGCAACCAAGTCAAGTGCACACCAGAGACACATATGGGCATAACCAGAAAGGTTCCCAAGCTATTTCATTTGACCCAGATCAGCTCAGACTGAAGGCATAGCACAGCAGCTTCAGCACAGCACCCTTTTGACCCGATTTCACCCATTTTGGGACTATGTTGAATTCGGCCAAATGGGGGCATTTTTGTCATTTGTGCTCGACATTTTGACTTTATTTATGATGTAATTAGCATGGTTGACTATGCCATTAGCTTAATTATGCTTAGATTTGTACTTAGCCGGAAGCACGTCAATTTACTATAGCATGTAAGCACCTTAATTAGCTTAAGTGAGATTAGCTTCTAATCTTTGTTTTAAGTTTATTTAGGTGCAAAAGGACCTTAATGGTCGTGGTTGAGGTGCTTGACTTAGGGCTTTTGGTAATTTTAGCTCTAGGGTCATTTTAGCCTTTTTACTCTTTTGTAACCCTTATTATATGACTCTTCCTTTGTATGTTACTAGGACGTGTTTAACATTGTTATTATTAGTTTTTCAAAAATCCAAAAAAAAAAAAAAGAATCAGATCAGATTCGACCTAGTGAGATTTATTGACATATCTTGTCTTGCTATTGTTGAATACATGCAATTAGAGTTGTTTCCATAGGTATTATTCATATCAACTTTGCAAAAATCAGAATTGACATCATTCATCTTGGTATTTACGTGAGCTTACTTGTTTGCATTCTTGTGAAGTTAGCAGAATCTTGTGAGTTTGAGTGAAAAGAAGAAAGATTGAGTGCATTATTGATGAATGTGAATGTGTAATTGACAAGGAACCCACTTGGATTCGAAATCCAAGCAAACCCCAAGCAACGGACAGAACCCCAAGAACCGCGAATATGAGATTTTGTAGAACAAAACCTTTCCAAGGCCACAAAGAAGACCCACAAAGAACTTGCCCTTGAGAACCTTAAGATGAATCCTTGTAGTGTTTTGCTAGCAATGGAGACGCCACTAAGTTTGCCAAAACTTAGATAAGTCGATTCAAACTTGAAAAGGGGGATCCCTCCCTTACAATAATTCGGCCATAGCCAAAGCTTTAAGCTTTTTGAGTTTACAAATTCGTTGCTTCTTTCTTCAAAATGAAGAAGAAAGTAAGCTTAAATATTGTTACAAAAAGAAACCCTAAAGGCATAAAGACAATAATGCCCCTAAAAACGAAATTAACACAATATCAAGTCTTTAAGTCTTTAAAAGCCTAAAAAGCTTTATTCTAAACTGATTTGGGCCAAGTGAAATGGCTTTGGGCCCTTTCCATCGAAGCCCACATGCGCCTCTATTTGTTGGTTGCAGCCGGCCATAAAACTCTGAACTAATCCCGCCATTGCTTCTCTGAGTCTTTTGGTCCTCTGCCTCGTAATTGGCCCTTCTGGTACTTGTAATGCGTCATTTGGTTTGTTGTCTGCCTGGATCATGTCATCCCCTCCCTCTTGAAAAGGATTCGACCTCGAATCTGTACCTGCATCAAAAGGAGTTAAGTCAGAAACATTAAATGTAGCAGACACATTATACTTACCTTGTAAATCCAGCTTGTATGCATTGTCATTAATCCGTTCCAAAACTTGAAATGGACCATCCCCTCTCGGTTGTAGCTTAGATTTACGTTGTTCAGGAAATCTCTCCTTGCGCATGTGTACCCAAACCCAATCTCCAGGCTGAAATACCACACGCTTTCTTCCCTTATTAGCATGAGAAGCATATTGCTCATTCTTTCGTTGTATTTGCTCTCTTGCTTTCTCATGTATGTGCTTCACCAAATCGGCCTTCCTTTTTCCATCGAGCCCCGCGTGCTCATCAACAGGCAAAGGTAACAAATCCAATGGAGTTAGTGGCTGAAAACCATAAACAATTTCAAAAGGTGAAAATGAAGTAGAAGAATGAATGCTACGATTATATGCAAACTCAATAAATGGCAAACAATCTTCCCCTCTTCAAATTCTTGCCAACTATAGTGCGCAATAATTGAGATAAAGTCCTATTAACTACCTCTGTTTGTCCGTCAGTCTGTGGATGACATGTGGTAGAATACAATAGTTTGGTGCCTAGTTAGCCCCAACACCTTCCAAAAATGGCTAAGGAACTTAACATCTCTATCAGATACAATACTCCTAGGTATACCATGGAGTCGCACTATGTCTCTGAAAAATAAATCTGCAATGTTTGTAGCATCATCAGTTTTATGACATGCAATGAAATGAGCCATTTTACTAAACCTATCAACTACAACAAAGATTGAATCTCTACCCCTCTTTGTCCTAGGCAACCTAACACAAAATCCATCGATATATCAACCCAGGGTTCACTAGGTACAGGCAAAGGAGTATACAAACCATGTGGCATTAATTTAGATTTAGCATGCTTACATGTTAGACACTTATCACAAATACCCTCAACATCACGTTTCATTTTAGGCCAATAAAAGTGCTCATGTAAAATAGCTAAAGTCTTAGTAATCCCAAAATGCCCCATCAAACCTCCCCCATGCGCTTCTTTCACAAGCAACTCACGCATACTACAAGCAGGAACACACAACATGTTCGTTTTAAATAAGAATCCATCATGAATGTAAAACTTTCCAAAAGATGACTTTGCACAAGTAGCATAAATCTCACCAAAATCAGAATCACACTCATATAATTCCTTAATCAAATCAAATCCCAACATCCGTGCATGCATTGAAGTAAGTAAAACATACCTGCGAGATAATGCATCAGCCACTATGTTTCTTCTTTACCTTGCTTGTAGCGTATAACATATGGAAATGACTCAACGAATTCCATCCATTTTGCGTGTCGCTTATTCAGCTTACCTTGACCCTTCAAGTGTTTTAATGATTCATGGTCGGTGTGGATCACGAACTCTTTAGGCCACAAGTAGTGCTGCCATGTCTCAAGTGCTCTCACAAGCGCATATAACTCTTTGTCATACGTGGGGTACCTCAAAGCTGCTCCATTCAGCTTCTCACTAAAATAGGCTATTGGCCGCTTTTCTTCTTGCATGAGAACTGCTCCAATACCTAACCCTGATGCGTCGCACTCAATCTCAAATGTCTTCTCGAAGTTGGGTAGTGCTAAAATGGGTGCACTGCATAACTTCGCTTTAAGGTCCTGGAATGCTCGCTCTTGCGCCTCGCCCTATTGAAAACCAACTGTCTTCTTTACTACCTCAGTCAATGGCGCGGCAATGCTACTGAAGTCCTTGACAAATCTCCTATAGAAACTCGCTAACCCATGAAAGCTTCGGACTTCTGTCACTGTAGTTGGTGTAGGCCATTCCTGAATTGCCTTTACCTTTTCCACATCTACCTCGATGCCATCTGCACTCACAACAAAGCCAAGAAACAATTCTATCCATGCAAAATGTGCATTTGTCAGAGTTAGCATACAATTGTTCTTTTCGTAAAACATCAAGTACATGCTCCAAATGCATTACATGCTCATCTACTGTTTTACTATAAACTAAGATGTCATCAAAGTAAACACACAACAAACTTACCTAAAAATGCACGCATAACATGATTCATCAATCTCATAAATGTGCTAGGTGCGTTTGAGAGACCAAATGGCATAACTAACCATTCATACAAGCCATACTTAGTCTTAAATGCAGTTTTCCACTCATCTCCCTCTCTCATGCGAATTTGATGGTATCCACTCTTTAAATCAATCTTACTAAAAATTTTGGAACCATGCAATTCATCCAACATGTCATCTAGCCTAGGAATGGGGTGACGATACTTTACCGTAATATTGTTGATAGCTCGGCAGTCAACGCACATACGCCACGTCCCATCTTTCTTAGGAACTAGAAGCACTGGTACTGCACAAGGACTCATGCTTTCCCTTACATACCCCTTGTCCATCAACTCCTGTACTTGCCTTTGTAGCTCCTTTGTCTCCTCGGGATTGCTCCTATAAGCCGGTCTGTTAGGAATGACTGCTCTCCAGGTATGAAGTCAATCTGGTGTTCAATACCTCTAATGGGTGGAAGCCCACTAGGTATGTCCTCTGTCAGTACGTCACTGTAATCCTGCAAAAGAGATGAAATAGACACAGGAAGCAAATGGTCAGAGTTAGTAAAATAAATATGAGTTCCTTATAGACTAACAATAACATGAGCTTGCTAGCCTTGAATGCTTTCCTTGCTTCACTTGCTTCACCCTCACCCATGTAGAAACTCTTTTTAACTCTCTCTTTTGTTTCGCCCTTACGTTCACTCACACTCCCCTTGGAAACTCCCACGGCCTTGGCCTTATTTTTCTCACCAGATACACCACTCTCACTAGTCTCACCCAAGTGGTGTTTCCCTTCGCTCTCTCTTTGTCACGCTCAAGTTGCAACTTAACCTGATCTTCATGGACTTGTGCAGGTGTAAGTGGGTATAATGTAATGGGTTTTCCCTTATGCTGGAAAGAGTACTTGTTCTTGAACCCATCATGAATAACCTTCTTATCAAACTGCCACGGCCTGCCCAAAAGAATATGTCCTGCATGCATCGGTATCACATCACATAGGACATCATCTGTGTATGGCCCAATGGTAAAGCTCAACAGTACCTGCTTTGTCACACTTATCTCCCCACAATCATTTAACCACTGCAACTTGTAAGGCTTCGGGTGTCTCAAGCAACTCAACCCCAATCGCTCAATCAAAGCTGTGCTAGCAACATTAGTACAACTGCCCCCATCTATGATCATACTACACCCCTTGCCATTCACACGGCACCTAGTATGGAATATGTTCTCCCTCTGCTGCACACTTCATCTCATCTACAACAAGTGCACTCAAAGCACGCTTGACAACTAAGGATAAGTTATCCAGCGGGTATGCAGCTCCCTCATGGTCACTAGCACTCAGCATCCTCCAACTCTGGCATCTCCTCCTCAACCTCACTATCGGTAGAGTACACCTCTCCACTCTTTTTATCAATCACTAAGGTACGCCTATTGGGACATTGTGAAGCATAGTGTCCCATGCCCAAACACTTGAAACACTTGACATCTTTAGTTCTAGCAGCTGCACCCTCAGGTTTTGGTCTAGTTTTGCTCGGTTCCGCAGCCTCTTTACCCTTGGCACTAGGTTCGGCCCTAGGCTTATTAAAGCCTCCACTGAATCTAGGCTTGTCAAAGCCTCCATCTCGCTTCTCATTCGGAACCCATTTCCCTTTCCATGCAGAAGTAGCCTGAGTACCAAATCTGGATGTTGACTTTTTCGTGAGTTGCCTTTCTATCTTGATAGCCATGTGAAGCATATCCTCCAAATCAACATAATGATGCAACTCCACCATGTTTGCAATCTCTCTATTCAAGCCCCCTAGAAACCGTGCCATAGTAGCTTCTGCATCCTCAACTACATTTGCCCTGATCATGGCAACTTCCATCTCTGTGTAATAGTCCTCAACACTTTTGGTCCCCTGATACAGATGTTGTAGTTTCTGATACAACTCCCTATAGTAATGGCTGGGTATAAATCTCTTTCTCATGAGACCCCTAAGTTCTGCCCATGTCTGAACCGGTCTCTCATAGTTTCTCCTCCGAGTAGAGACAAGCTGATCCCACCAAATCATAGCATAATCGGTAAAACTCAATTGCTGCTAGACTGATCTTCTTCTCGTCTGAGTAGTGATGACAGTTGAAAATCAATTCTATTTCTTTTCCCATTCTTTTTTTTTGGATAAGGTAGGTATTATAAACCAAAAGAAAACTATACAAGAGCAAAGGGGCATCCCCCAGGATCTAGAGAGGACATGCCCTCCTAGAAGAAAGCCAAACGGCTACAAGAGATCAACTAAAGATGTCATCGGGCAAGTGCCACGAAAGGTGAAGCCATTTATTGTCATAAGATGGAGTCACCTTACGTAAAGAACTAACACGATTCCGAACATCAAAAACAATATCATATAGAAGAATAGAAACTGGCCTAAGAGGCATATCATGAGTGCGAGCATTCCTCTCCCTCCATATATGGTAAACTGACGCTGCAAAGGACAGACGAACCAGAAGATGATATAAAGAGGCACCAGAGAACTGACAAAGCCACTCAACAGTTTGGCGCCAATCTCGACAGCTCCAATCTAAACCACACATGGCTAACACAGACGACCAAACCCTCGATGAAAAGAGGCACTGAAATAAAAGATGATCGATGTCCTCACTCGAACAACCACAAAGGATACACCGCGAGCATGAGGATATACCAAATTTCATTAGACTGTCCTGAGTACAAAGGCCTCCCTGAATAGACATCCAAAGAAGAAAAGAATGGCGGGGAATAGATTTCCGGAACCAGACAACTCGGGACCAAGGCATCTCGGGTCTCCTCGACCTCAAAGCATTCCAGGCACAATCCACAGAAAATCTCCCATGACTATCATCTTCCCAAACCAGCACATCCTCCCTCAAACTAGAAGGAGACGGAAGGTGAGTCTGAGCCAAATCAACAAGAGCAGCAGATCTAGAAGGGGGCCAATGCCAAGCAGAATCAGAGATAATGGAAGCAACTGTCGCCATCCTATCCAAGCCAGAATCATAAATCACTCTCTCGCCCAATGAGTCCTCAATCGGGCCTACAGGATGCCAATTATCAAACCACAATAATGTCGACTCACCATTCCCAATACTCACTCTCATCCGCCGACGGGACCAAGAACGAAGCTCCAAAATCTTACGCCAACTCCAAGAGCAATCAGAAGGACGTGGGATCTCCCAAAAACTTCTCCCCCTCAGTAAATAAGAGTAAACCCAAGTAGACCAAGAAGAAACCTGACCAGAACAGAGAAACCAAATATGCTTGACAATAGCCGCTCTATTCCAAGCTTCCAGACTCTTTATACCCAGTCCCCCCTCCTTAAGAGGTAAACAAATTTTGCTCCAAGCTACTCTAGCCCCAGTAGGGATAAGCGCACTACCCTTCCAAAGGAAAGAACGAAGGATAGTCTCCACCTTCCTAATCACTGACTTAGGAAGAATAAATAAAGAAGACCAATAAACTTGAATGGAGAACAAAACAGACTTTATAAGCTGGAGCCGACCTGCATAAGAGAGAAACTTACAACTCCAACTTTTAGCACGCATAACAATACGATCCACAAGAGAAGCACAGTCAGAGGCCCTAAGTTTAGTAGAGATCAAAGGAACCCCCAAATACCTCACAGGAAGAGTCCCCACCTGGAATCTCAACACATCACGCAGTTGGTCTTGCATAGAAAGAGAAATGCCAGAAGAGAAGAGATGACTCTTAGCTGGATTCGGAATTAAACCTGATAAACCACTGAACTGCCCAATACAATCCTTGATCAAAGAAACAGAGGATGCATCTGCTTTACAAAAAATCATAAGGTCATCTGCAAAACAGAGATGAGTAAGACGGTCCTTTGAACACCGCCAGTGGAACTGGAAACCCGGATCAGTAGCCATATTACGAAGAAGGCCTGATAAAACTTCCATAGCCAAAACAAAAAGATAAGGAGACATAGGATCACCTTGTCGCAACCCACGACCCCCAGAGAAAAATCCATGCAGCTCACCATTAATAGAAACAGAGAATCTCGTAGTAGTCATACACTCCTGAATCCAACCCACCATCCTCTCAGGAATACCAACAGTCCTCAGAACCTCAACCAAAAAATCCCAACGAACAGTGTCATAAGCTTTCATCAAGTCAATCTTAAGAGCACACCTCGGGGAACCGCCATTCCGGTGATAATTCCGAACCAATTCCTGACAAGAGAATATTGTCGCTAATACGCCTTCCCTCGACAAAAGCAGATTGATTCTGACTGATCACTGAAGGGAGAATGACCTTAATTCTGTTCGCAATCAGCTTAGCAATGCACTTGTAAATGGTGTTACAGCAGAAGAAATGGGCCTATAATCCTTAACCTGGGAAGGATAGGTAGGAATCTTAGGAATCAGAGCAATGGATGTAGCATTTACCTGCCTCAAAAGACGTCCAGAAGAAAAGAATGAATGAATAGCACATAAGACATCATCCCCCACAATATTCCAACACTTCTTAAAGAAACCCGAATTAAACCCATCCGGACCTGGAGCTTTATTGTCTTTCAGCCCGAACAAAACAGCCTTAATCTCCTCATCCTCAACCTCACGAGAAAGAGCCATACTCTGCTCCTCAGTCACATGTCTAGTAATAGCAGAATGGAGGGTCACCCTATCAAAATCCTGCTGACGATGCTGAGGACCTAAAAGGGACTCAAAAAAAGAAACAATCTCATCTCTAACCAAAGCATCTTCCTCCACTCGGGTACCATCCTCTTTAGTAATAGAAGTAACCTTACTACGGCCATGAAAACTCTTCATAGCGGTAAAGAAGAACTTAGAATTCTGATCCCCAAGGTTAAGCCACTGAACTCGAGATTTCTGTCTATTAAAGCCTTCTTCAGCCCGACTCAAATCACCATAACTCACTGAAAGACGAGCTTCCTCAGCTAACAGAGCAGGGTCACTGGGGAAGTCCTGTAAAGCACATTGAACTCTATCCAACTCCTTCCTGATCTCCAAAACACGACAAGAAATTTTAGAGAAATGCTCAACATTAAATTTCTTCAAAGCTGCCTTAACATTCTTTAGCTTACAACATAACCGGAACATTGGAGTACCATGAACATCAATATCCCAAGCCCTAGCCACAACAGAAAGAAAATCAGGATGATCCACCCAAAACTGAAAGAATTTAAAGGGAATTTTCCTTTTAGGGAGCTCTGCAAGCTTAACAACCATAGGAGAGTGATCAGAAATCCGGGAAGGAAGAAAGCGGGCAGAAGAACCCGGGAAAATACACTCCCAAGAAGGATTTACCAGAACACGGTCCAACTTGCGCCAAATAGGAGACTGAATCTGCTTATTAAACCAAGTAAACTTACACCCAGAATACTGCAGATCATCCAAGCCAGCTTGACCCAAACAGCAACCCAAGTCATCTTTCCAAGCTGGCCAAGCCACAGATCCACCACTATGCTCAAACGGAGAACGGATAGCATTGAAATCACCTAAAACAAGCCATGGGGAATCATCAACCATACTACCACAATTAAGCAGGTCAGCCCAAAGTTCTCGCCGCTTCTCGTAATCACACTCACCATAAACCACTGAAACTACACAATTCCAAACCCCAGAAATAGGAGTCACACGGCAGTGAATAGCTTGAGCTGAAGACTGAATAATGCTAACAACAACATCACTAGGATTCCAACATACCCAGATACGACCAAACGGACTAATATCAGAATGGCAAAAAAACTTCCAAGAAGGATTAATCGCACGAGAGACATTCATAAGATTAACCTCCTTAACCTTGGTTTCAACTAAACCACACAACGAGAGCTTCTCCTCACTAAAAAACCTCCTGACTTCAGCATGTTTTAAAGGGTCATTGAGACCTCTAATATTCCAACAACCAAAAATCATTAAAACAGATGAAAAAAGGCCAAACCCACAAATCAACGTCGACGACCCCCCCAGAAGACTTCCACTTCTGACTCCTTTTCCCACCTGAACCCTTTTTGGATTTGTTACCATAAGTCAATTTCTTAGATTCCAGGGAGTCAACAGCCTTAATAGCCAAACTGTTAACCAACGGAGTAGGCGAATCATAAACTGCAGACGGCGAGCACTCATTTACCTCAGTATAAGGAAGATCCTCACCAAGTTGTGAAGAGTCAATGGAGTTTTCCCCTTTCAAATTACCATCTATCACCATAGAAGCAGTCTCAGAAGAAATCACAGGCAGAGAATGAGTAACCAAAGTCGGATTCAACCCATTAGAAGAACCCTCACCCAAAACAAGAGTTCTCTCAGCAATCAGAGGCACCACATCACTCGAACTAACAGGATGGTTCAAAGAAGTACCCTTACCTTTCTTATTTTTAGTGACCGGGATCCAAGCCCCCTCCTGAGCCTTAGCAGAATCAAAAGGAGCATCCTTATTCGTAGACGGAGGATGTGGCTTAGGAATAGCAGGCTGAGGAAAACTTTTAATCTCCTTACTAGGTGCCTTTCTGGGGCACGAATTCACCGAGTGCCCAAAAACTTCACAAGTAGAACATTTCACAGGAACCCATTCAAACTCAACCCTAATAGGAACCCTATGCCATTAGGGTATTGGAACACAATCTCCTCGATAAGGGGACTCCGAGCATCAATCTCAACACAAACATGAGCAAAGCTGAGACGTTTCCTGGACTGGGTAATATGGTCAACATTGAGAGGTTTCCCAACTGCACTTGCCACACAGCTAATCCCTTTCGCCGTCCATAAAGAAAAAGGAAGGTCAAACAGTTTGAGCCAGACCGGGACCTTGAACAAATCCTCCTTAGTCAAAGATAAATTAGAATGCCAAAGTTTTAAAACCAACGGCCTATTAGCCATATGCCAAGGGGCTCCATCCAACACCACACCAGCCTCTTGAAGGCTATTGAATCTAAACAAAAAGAAACCATTCTCGGACGTAAGGACTTCTAACAAACCCATCCTTCCCCATAACTTGTGTGCAATAGAATTGACAGTTTGGAAGGGTAGACGTTTTCCCACAAAATAACCAACTAAAGTATTCTGCCAGTACACACTCCCTTCTTCAAAGACTTCTGCAGGTGGGCATACAACAACCTTACCATCAATAATATTAGGTTTAACATAATGTAGAGCAGTGGAAGAAAATGTCGAATCAAGACTGTCAACTCCCACAGAACCATTCAAGGCAGTGGCATAACTCTTAGTACCACCAGAAAAACCCCCATCTTTTACTACCAGATTCGCCGGCACTACCTCCTTATGCACACCCAAGGCATCACCGGACACTCTTCTACCATTCAATTGGGTATCAATCTGCCTCACAGCACCACCAATTACATTAACAGAACCAAGCAAACTCACTGCATCCAACCTGCCTACAGTGCTAACTACAACACCAGAACCCCTATCAGAACCAACACCAACTACACCCACATCTGCCTTAGCTCCAGGAGCACAGCCAACCTTCTTACGGTCAGTACCAGGACCAGAACACCATTCTCCAAACAACCCACAGACCCCCCTGCAATAACACAGTCTGAAACCACAACTGGTAGGAAATCATTCACCTTAGCATCACAAATCACATTCTCTGCATCAACTGAAACAGCCACTGCTGAGGATGACAACACCTCAATACCAGATTTCCCAACAACATCTTGGCCAGCAGCCACTACTGGCTTAGAAACATTGCCCACCAAAATTGAATTAACAATACCAGTAGTAACACTCGGAGACCAGACACCAAGCGATCCAGCAGAGCCACCACCAACTCCATGTCCAATAACACCCTCAACGGAACGAACAACACCAGGGTCAAAATCCAAAATCTCATTATTCAACACATCAATGCCACCTTCACCCAAACAATCGGCAGATCTACACACAATGTTAGTGTCAGGAGCACAAAATTCGCTGGCCGAACAGAAACAGAAGCAACACCAAACTCAGGCAAATAAGAGCCTGAACAACCAGCAGGAACACCAAAATCACCTTGACCCGGAACACCTGCAACGGCGGAGACAGAATCAGATGGGGAGATAACACCCGACCCACTATCACCAATAACCAAGCTAGAAGTTGTGAAACGACTCCTTCTGAGAAAGTCAATGCCGCCGGCGCTGAGGAAGGAGCCGAGAGGGCCATGAGATCCGACGAAGGCTTCGAGCAAACCGAACCCAGCACAACCTGCGAAGCATTTGAGGCCAACGAAGTAGCCCTAACAGCTCTACGGCCAGTGCCAGGGAGGCGCGGCCCCACGATAGGGAGACCAGATGGAGGCATAATGAAAAAACGGTGAGGGGGAAAATAAGGAGAGCAAAAGAGGCGAAATCAGAAAGGAAAGGAGAGAAAAAAAGGGGGGGAAACCGGAGTAAAAGACCAAAACCGATCTAAGAAAAATAAAGGGGAAGAAAATAGATCTGAGGAAACAAAAGGGTAACAAGAGGAGAAAGGCACGGGGAAAATAAGTTTAGTAAAAGCCCAGATCTGAGAGGAGAGAATCAATTTGGTAGAAGACCAAAGGGATCCAGATACGAAGGAGAAGAAGCAAATCGCCCAGTTGAGAGCATATTCACTGTTCATTTCAGAGATCCCTTACTTCTTGAGTCTTTTGGTCCTCTTCTTTCTTTTCTTTTCTTTTTTCTTCTTTCTTTCTTTCTTTCTTTTCCCTTCTAAATAAGCTTCAGGATCATCTTCCTTGGAATGTTGGTATCTTGATCTGATGCACCTAGATCACCATCTTACATCTCTCGCCTACATTCCTCTCCGATCATAATCCCCTCTTCTGGCATCAAATGCACCTCTATCACCAACCGTCTATCCCTCCTATCAAACCTCCTATTAGGCCTCCTATCATGCCCAGGCTGAAATCTCTCCTCCACATCATCAAAACCATCAGAATCATCAAACTCATTCTCAGCTTCCTTTCATCTGGTGGTATATACTGTGGTGGTACACGGCGGGTGGTACATTGTGAGGTGGTGGTACATTCTGAGGTGTGGTACTCTGGGACCGCTACCAGTTTGAATACTCTCGACACTCTTTGACAATCTCTCCAAAGCAGTATTCATGTTCTCCATCATATCTGTAAATTTCCTATCCAAAGCCTCAATCTTTTCATCAGTAGTTAGACCTGCCATCTCAACACTAAACAAACAGATTAGAAATAACAAGAAAGTAAAACAAATATCTAAATCCTCACAATCTCACGTGTTTACACTCGAATGATAGCACTCCACTCGTGTTTGCACTCTTGGCTTTTACCCGATACTGTGCTCACAATCACTGCCTTTTACCACTCTTGAGTTCGTCCTCAATTCAAAAGTGAACCACACTCAATCCAAGAATACAAACCAAATGTAGTCCTCAAGCTAGCATGAACACAACGGACCAACAATATATATATATATATATATATATATATATAGGGCAGGCGAAAACAAAACGCGAACATGAATAGTGATGACAGAGACTCAATCAATAATACTTAAGCTAGAGTAATTAGAAATAAGGAGTAAACAATTAGCACAATGGAAAAAAAAATAAGCATGCAAATTCACGGTCGTATGCAATTTCGGGAGAAAATTTGGCACATCTATAAAAATTTTGATGGAATACCCTCCACAGGCACCTAAATGATAATATGGAACAAACTAGGTTCAAGCAAAAAAAAATGCACTTTTTTTTTTTTTTTTTTTTTCTGCTCAAGTGATCACTATCACTCAAGTCCCTTTTTCTTTTCTTTTTTTTTTTTTTTTGATAACGTCAGATGCTAAATGTGGTTCTGATTTCAGAGGCTGATTTAGGTGCTGATTTCAGAGGCTGGTTTTCAAAGCCTGATTTCAGAGTCTGATGATGGTCTGAATCCGGGTCTGAATTCAGAGGCTGCTGGTCAGTGTCTGATTTCAGAGTCGAATAAGGGTCTGATTTCAGGGTCTGAATTCAGAGGCTAATTTTCAGAGGTTACTGGTCAGAGTCTGATTTCAGGGTCTAATTTTCAGAGGTTACTGGTCAGGGTCTGATTTCAGAGGCTACTGGTCTGGGTCTGATTTCAGAGGCTACTGGTCTGGGTCTGATTTCATAGGCTAAGTTTCAGGGTCTGATCTCAGAGTCTGATTCAATGGTTAAGTTTCAGGGTCTGATCTCAGAAGCTAAGATTTCAGGGTCTGATTTCAGACTTCACTTAGTTTTTTTTTCAGGGTCTGATTTCACACTTCACTAGGGTTTAGAAACAAAACACACAGTCGCCAAGAACATGCTTATTCTTAAACATATGCTAAAGAACAGAATGACTATGACGAACTGATAGGAAGAACAGAACAGAAGCCAGAACTGGAAAAAGTGATGAAGATGAACTGATATGCAACTGGAATGAACTGATATGCAGCAACACAAAACAGATCCAGAAATAAACAAAACAAAAAAAAGAAACAAGATCCAATAAGAACTGAAACGAAAAATAACAAGAACGAAAATAAAAACAGAATCAAACAAAAAGAAAAGATAGGAAAAATCAGACCTTGGAACCCTGAGCTCTAGATACCAAATGACAAGAAACCCACTTGGATTCGAAATCCAAGCAAACCCCAAGTAACGACAGAACCCCAAGAACCGCGAATATGATTTTGTAGGAACAAAACCCTTCCAAGGCCACAAAGAAGACCCACAAAGAACTTGCCATTGAGAACCTTTAAGATGAATCCTTGTAGTGTTTTGCTAGCAATGGAGACGCCACTAAGTGTGCCAAACTTAGATAAGTCGATTCAAACTTGAAAAGGGGAATCCCTCCCTTACAATAATTCGGCCATAGCCAAAGCTTTAAGCTTTTGAGTTTACAATTTCGTTGATTGCCTCCCAAATGAAAAAGAAAGAAAGCTTAAATAGTGATACAAAAGAAACCCTAAAGGCATAAAGACAACAATGCCCCTAAATACGAAATTACAAAAATATCAAGTCTTTAAGTCTTCAAATGCCTAGGAAGCTTTATTCTAAACTGATTTGGTCCAAGTGAAATGGCTTTGGGCCCTTTCCATCAAAGCCCACATGCGTCTCTATTTGTTTGTTGCAGTCGGCCATAAAACTCTGAACTAATCCCGCCATTGCTTCTCTGAGTCTTTTGGTCCTCTGCCTCGTAATTGGCCATTCTGGTACTTGTAATGGGTCTTTTGCTTTGTTGTCGTCCTGGATCATGTCATCTATTGTTTATTCCTGTCACCAAGGCAATAAGAGCCTAAGAGGTAAGGGTATTTAAGAGAGTTCGCTCCACCCTCCCTCTGGGGAATTTTCAATGGAGGAATCCATTTGACAGTTATTCACTTAAACTTGCTAAAATCCTAAATAATAATTTAAGTCTAAAATTTGCCTCCCATTGTAAAGTATAGACCCAAAGGGCTAAAACCGTATTGGCAGGACTAGGCTTTACCAGACTGACCATCACCAATTTGTCCTTAAATTGTACTATTGACAATGGTTTGACTTTTCTGAGTCATAAGACTCAGCGACCCTTAAGCATGGTCTTATAACTTAGTGGCAAAGATTGGGTGTCCACAAGGACTAGCATAAGCTATGGCATGTTTGATTGCCCAACCCAATGATCAAGGAATTGTGATTTATATAATAAATTGGTTGGGAACCTACCTAATTATCGTATTTTATAACGACCGGCCCTAGTCGGAGTTATGAAATGATGATAATGGGATCCTTGCCCATAAGAAATCCATCATATTGGGGTTGATTCGATTTGCTTAAAATTTTAAAATAATTGAGTGGGAGCAACTTCATAATATTAAAAGCCCATGTTATTATGAAATATTAATGAAAACATATTCCTAATTTTAACATTCTCTCTTAACAGTGGGTTAAAATATTTCACAAACATTCAAATGGCAAACAGAGTATCACTTTGTTCCATCCTTGATAAGCATAAGCTCAAAGGGGACAACTACAATGACTGGTTTAGAAACCTTAAAATTGTCTTACGACAAGAAAAGATTTTCAATGTTCTTGAAAGACCATTTCCCCTGAACCCGCAGAAGATGCTGACCAAAATACATTTGATGCTTAGAAGAAACACGCCGATGATGATAAGCAAGCAGTTTGCATAATGCTTGGCTCTATGTCGGACGAACTTCAGAAAGCTTACGAAGATATGGATGCTCAAACCATCATCTTTCACTTGAAGGAGTTGTATGCAACTTCCGTTCATACCGTGAGATTCCAAGTGTCATGTGCCTTATTCCAAACAAGGTATAAGGAAAGATATGTTAGTGGACATGTGCTTAAGATGATTGGCCACATTGAAAAATTGGCCAACCTCGGGTTCATCATGGATCATGAGATAGGTCACGATCTAATTCTTCAGTCCTTACCAAAAGACTTCTCTAACTTTATTATGCAGTTTCATCTGTCTAATAAAGAAGCTACTTTAGCAGAATTGCACAATCTGATAAAGCAAACAGAGAAGGACTTGAAACTAGAGCTTAAAACCTCCGTCATGCTTACGGGTATGGACCTGAAGCCACGAGGCCCAAAGAAAAATAAGGGCAAGGCCAAGGCTCCAGATCACCTAAAGCCCAATGGTAAGGTGGAGAAGAAAAAGGGAAAGGGGAAATGTTTCTTTTGTGGAAAGAAGGTCATTGGAAGAAACACTGCAGATCCTTGAAAGCCAAGGAAGTCAGGGAAGCCGAAGAGGCCAAGAAGCCCAATGCTTCAGTCATGTTGTATATGATTGAACTATATTCTCAAAACTCTGAACCTTCTACTTGGGTGCTTGACACCGGTTGTGGGACTCACTTGTGTAACAATGTGCAGGGCCTGAGAAACAGTAGGAGACTCCATCATGGGGAGGTTGACTTATGCATGGGTAATGGAGCAAAACTGGCTGCATTGTGCGTGGGGACTTATTCATTAGTTTTGCCGAATGGTTTAGTTTTAGACTTAGAAGATTGTGTTTATGTACATTCTCTAGTAAAGAACATCATTTCAATTTCTTCTTTATGTAATAAAGGCTTTTCATGCCTAATAAGTTGTAATGAATGTTCTATTTATTTCAATGAAATAAAATATGGAGATGGTATTTTGAATAATACTATCTATGTCTTACAAACTAACAAAGAATGTTCAACCTCTAATATATACAACGTTAACTCGAATAATCCCAATGAATCACTTCTATGGCACAGTCACTTAGGTCATATCAATGAAACAAGATTAACTAAGCTACATAAGGATGGGTATTTTAGACCCTTCAAATATGAACCTTATGGAACTTGTGAGTCTTGTTTACTTGGTAAAATGACCAAATTACCCTTCAAAGGTAAATGACAGTGTGCAGCGGAGACATTAGAACTCATACACTCTGATGTACGCGGACCAATGTCAGTCACCGCTAGAGGTGGATTCTCCTACTTCATTACTTTCATCGATGATCACTCGCGATATGGGTATGTGTACCTTATGCGGTACAAATCTGAAGCCTTTGAGAAATTCAAAGTCTTCAAAGCTGAAGTAGAAAACCAGCTTAACAAAAGTATTAAGTCATTAAGGTCTGACCGAGGTGGTGAATACTTAAGCGACGAATTTCAAGATCACTTTAGAGAAAATGGCATTGTTTCCCAGTGGACTCCTCCGGGAACTCCACAGCATAATGGGGTCTCCGAAAGGAGAAATCAGACATTATTAGATATGGTCCGATCAATGATGCCAGACACGGATCTACCTCTTTCATTTTGGGGTCTTACTTTAGAAACTGCAACACTACCACTAAACCAAGTTCCTTCCAAGACTATAACGTAAACACCATATGAGTTATGGTTTGGGAAACGTCCTAGTCTTAGTTATCTAAGAGTATGGGGATGTGACGCATATGTTAAGCTCACACAAACTAAAAAATTAGATGATAGGGCAATTAAATGTAAGTTTGTAGGATATGCCTTGAACTCAAGAGCATACGTGTTCTACGTCCCAAATGAATAAAGAACATTTGTCTCACGAAATGCTAAATTTCTAGAGAATGAATTCCTTCTCAAGAAATATAGTGGGAGTAGACTTGACCTCGATGAGGTGCGAGAAGAACAAACTAATATAGAACTAAACCCCAGGCCCCTCAAAAGGGCAGCGACGGAACAACCACAAGGTTATGAACTTAGAAGGTCTGGTAGGGAAAGACATGAGCCTGAAAGATATGTTTTCCATATTGATGATGAACATGATCAGGTCATTGATAATGACGATCCCACCAGTTATGACGAAGCAATGTGTGACATTGATTCAGTCAAGTGGCTTGAGGCCATGAAATCCGAAATAGACTCTATGTATCAGAATCAAGTCTGGGACTTGGTGGATGCACCTGAAGGGATAAAACCCATAGGCTGTAAGTGGATTTATAAGCGTAAAACTGATACAGAATGCAACGTCCAAACCTATAAGGCTAGGTTGGTGGCGAAAGGTTATAGATAAATCCAAGGAATTGACTATGACGAAACCTTCTCGCCTGTTGCAATGATAAAGTCCATTCGAATTTTACTGGCACTAGCTGCACATTTGATTATGAGATTTGGCAGATGGATGTCAAAACAGCTTTCCTTAATGGGAACCTCATAGAGGAAGTCTATATGACACAACCTGAAGGGTTTGCATCTAAGGATGATCATAATAAAGTATGCAAGCTTAAACGATCCATTTATGGACTCAAGCAAGCCTCCAGAAGTTGGAATATACGATTTGATGAGACAACCAAACAATTTAACTTCATAAAAAATGTAGACGAGCCTTGTGTTTACAGGAAAAGTAGTGGGAGTGCTATTATATTTCTTGTATTATATGTCGATGACATATTAATCATCGGGAATGATATTCCCATGATGCAAGCCACCAAGCAATGGTTATCTCAGAATTTCTCCATGAAAGATTTGGGAGAAGCAGCTTACATCCTCGGCATTAAGATCTACCGTAATAGATCTAAGAGGTTGTTAAGACTTTCTCAATCTATGTACATAGATAAAGTTTTGAAAAGATTCAAAATGGAAGATTCCAAAAGAGGTAATTTACCTACTTGTCATGGAATCAAATTATCTAAGGAGTAATGTCCACATACTCCTTATTATAGAGAGCGTATGAGTAGGATCCCTTATGCTTCAGCAATAGGATCAATCATGTACGTCATGCTATGTACAAGACCTGATGTCTCTCATGCTCTTAGCATAACGAGCATGTATCAGGCAAATCCTGGTGAGCAACACTGGGCAGCTGTCAAAACAATCCTCAAGTATCTTAAAAGAACTAAGTATGTGTTTTTGACATACGGAGATTGTTCTGAGATGAAAGTCATTGGTTATTGTGATGAGAGCTTTCAAACCGATAGGGATGACAGCAGATCGAAAACATGATATCTGTTTACTTTGAATAGCGGAGCTGTTAGTTGGAAAAGTTAAAAGCAGTCAACTACAGCGGACTCCACCACTGAAGCCGAGTATATTGCAGCAACTGAGGCAACTAAAGAAGCAGTCTGGATAAGGAAGTTCATCACGGAGGTAGAAGTGCGTCCACGCCTTATGCGAATCATTACTCTTAAACGTTCCTAGTCATAGTTTTATGAATAATCTGGATGTTCACAAAGCGGAGAGACTAGCATGATGATATGATCCGCCCTTAAGTGGGGTAGCCGATTGCATAGGCTACTAGCGGAGATCTGTATGCTTGGTGTATCATATGGATGCATGAGTGGCTCGTGTCCATCAAACTGACCGCCGAAAGTTTTCATATGGAGTGTTTATCCCATGTGTCTGTGAGAACTTTCATGTATCGATTATATGACTAGTCCTTAGACTTGAGGTCTTTACAATCTTATGTGTGGATCAAATGACTTTGACATTCTCCTTCCCCGGTTCAAAAGATCCGATCATAAGGGTATGATTGGGTCATTTGTTGAAACACATGAAGTTTGTAAAGATACAACAGAGAATCGCCACTCTCTCGGATAATATTTTCTTATAAGAGTAGTATTTCAGTTCGCGGGTTGATATGTGTGATCAGTGCTTGAGACTGTGGCCGCAGCGGAAGAATCATGTGAGATTCTTGGGTTAGCACTATTCATGACACTATCAACATCATACATTAGACTACATGGGTAGACAATTTCCATACCCTATGTCAAACGGTGGGGATACAGTGAGGCGAGGGACCGTATCATATGTAAATCGCATACAGAATGGGTATATATATCTTTCCTTCTCATTTGGGGGCCTTGGCATGTTGCTAGATGTCAACATTGGTCATTGAAATCGAACAACCATCTGATCGGAGGATAATTTATGTTCTATTAAATTATCACGATTCATTTCATGTCCAACTTGAGGGGAACCCTAAAGGTCACACACAACAAAGTCGAAATCAATGGTTAATAGTGCACAGTATAAATTTAACATCATATATGATTGTTGTAGGAATTGTTCATAAATGGTTCAATGTGTTTAATTATTGAACAGATCATTTATGAGGTTCCATAGTGGCTTAGGGATTAGTGAATGACGATCGGGGCACTTTGGGAATTGGAATAAATAAATAAATAACGTGAATAGTAAATTTTTTTAAATTTGTTATTTGTTTTGATTTCCAATTCAGCCCAAACTCTTATTAGGGTTTTATAATCTCATTAAACCACTAAAATAAGATCCAATGGTTAAGATTAAATTAGCATTTATCCCACATCGAATTCTTAATTAATTTTGTTGTCTTTGGAGCACCTATATAAACCCAAAGAATTTGAAGACAAATTTTTGCACCAAACCTTTTATATATTAGGTTTATATAAGTGAGCAACTCTAAAGTTTAAGAGTAAGCCACTGATTTTAAGGATCCTTAAGTCTAATTGACTAGAGGAACCTCGAGTTAAAAGTTTTGAGGTATTTGCCTAGGCTAGCACCAAGGGCAAAATACCCGTGCACTCAAGGCGTAGTCTTGCCGTTGAGTTTTAGCTTTGGTGTGTGCACCTTTGGAGGCCACACACTTGGGTGGCTCTTTGGAACGTAGAAGAGCTTGCTGAGTTCGAGAAAAGCTTGTAGATTGGAGGGGTCTTCGGTTCAAGTAAGTCATTTTCTTTCTTTATTTTAATTAGAGTTCTTATGATAGTTAGCATGTTTAGGTTTATGTTCTTTGCATGTTTTATGAGTTTTTATACTTAGAATATATATAGTAACATGCCTAGGCTTGTAGAATAATAAAAACAAATGGGTTTTGGGCAAAGGGATAGCGGCATCATATTTTCTTCTTGATTTTCCGATGCGCACTCGCGGTCGCTTCCCAACAACTCAGACGGTACCTAGTGGGAGTATCTTTGACAAGAACTCACATGGGTTGGAAACCAAGCAAACCCCAAGCATCTTTCTCAAAACCCCAAGAACTTTGAATACTGATTTTGTAGGAACAAAACCCAACCAAGATCAGCCCCTAACCACCATGAAACTCACGTCCATGATAACCACAAGCATGAAATCAGATTGTATTTTGCTAACAATGGAGACGCCACTAAGTTGCCAAGCTTAGATAAGTCAATTTGAACTTGAAAAGGGGAATCCCTCCCTCAACAAGGTTTTGGCCATAGCCATGGAAAGATCAAGCATTTCTTTCTTTCAAAATTCTGTATATTACGTTGGTTATCCAAAAATACAAAGAAGAGTCATATAATAAGGGTTACAAAAGGGTAAAAAGGCTAAAATGACCCTAGAGCTAAAATTACCAAAAGCCCTAAGTCAAGCACCTCAACCACGACCATTAAGGTCCTTTTGCACCTAAATAAACTTAAAACAAAGATTAGAAGCTAATCTCACTTAAGCTAATTAAGGTGCTTACAGTAAATTGACGTGCTTCCGGCTAAGTACAAATCTAAGCATAATTAAGCCTAATGGCATAGTCAACCATGCTAATTACATCATAAATAAAGTCAAAATGTCGAGCAAAAATGACAAAAATGCCCCCATTTGGCCGAATTCAACATAGTCCCAAAATGGGTGAAATCGGGTCAAAAGGGTGCTGGTGCTGAAGCTGCTCTGCTATGCTTCAGTCTGAGCTGATCTGGGTCAAATGAAATAGCTTGGGGACCTCTCTGGTTATGCCCATATGTGTCTCTGGTGTGCACTTGACTTGGTTGCTGCAACTGGTCACATAGCTCTAAGCTAGTCCCGCAAAGGCCTCTCTGATCTTCTTTGCTCTTTGACGTGTGATTGGACCTGTTGGCAACTGCATGGGTTCCTCTAAGTTGTTAGCTGCATCCTGTAATGTCTCTGGTGTGGTTGGACTCATGTCATTCCCTCATTGTTGAAAAGGATTCGACCTCGAATCTGAACCTGCATCAAAATGAGTTAAGTCAGAAACATTAAAAGTAGTAGATACGTTGTACTTACCTTGCAAATCCAGCTTATATGCATTGTCATTGATCCTTTCCAAGACTTGAAAAGGTCCATCTCCTCTCGATTGTAGCTTGGATCTTTTCCTCTTGCATATAAAGCCACACCCAATTGCCGGGGTCAAACACAATGCGTTGGAAACCTATTATTCTCACCAACTCTGCCTTTCCCTTATCATTCATACTCCCAAGCTTAATAAGAATCAAAGATAATAAATCCATAGGAGTTAAAGAATTAGAATCATAATTAATCTCATAAGGCAAGTAAAAACTAGAAGGATGAATGCATCTATTATATGCAAACTCTGGCCCCGCTATTGCGTCTGTGATCTTCTTAGCTCTTTGGCGTGTGATTGGGCCTGGTTGCAATTGCAAAGGCTCTAATGTTCCTTGGGTGACTGCATTCATGTCAAATGCTGTCCCTTGGATCATGTCATTCTCCCTCTCTTGAAATAGATTCGTCCTCGAATCCGAACCCGGATCATAGATAGTTATGACAAAATCAATTGGACGATGATATTGAAATATAAAAGAATCATACTTGACCACTTGTACCTGCGATGAAAAAGCATAAACAATAGAGAAAATGTTATGGAAAAACTTCACTACCACATCTACTTTCTTTTCACCAGCTCTCACAGCTTCATCATCACTCATGGCCACTATCTCAACCATACTTGCAAAGACCTCCTCACACACCTGGTCAACTTCACTATGTTTTTCAACCTCAAAGCACACTACCTCACAAGTGTTTACTCCCTCAATGCTCACGGTCTCACAAGCATTTTCACTCACCATGTCACTTATAACACAATTCACAACATTCAAGGCCTCACAAGTGTTTTCATTCGCTATGCACTCAACATCACAAGTGCTTCTCACTTCATTACAAACAACTTTAATAGTTTTTGGTTGTTGAGTACTCTCTTCATTCACTGCATATTTAGTTACCTTCCAAGTCTTTTTCCATTTCTCATAAGATCTTCTATAATCACTCATAATATCTTGGATATCACTTTTGAAAGTATCCAAAACCTCGATCTTATCATCAATAGTTAAACTTGGACCTGCCATCTCAACACTAAACAAACATATCAGAAATAATAAAAAGCAAAACAAATATGTAAATCCTCACAATCTCACGTGTTTACACTCGAATGATATCACTCCACTCGTGTTTGCACTCTATTGGCTTTTACCCGATATTGTGCTCACAATCACTGCCTTTTACCACTCTTGAGTTCTTCCTCAATTCAATTACAAATCAACTCAATTCCCAGAATGGTCAACTAAGGTGTAGTCCACAAGCTAGCAGAAACACAAAGAACCAATAATGTATATAGTGCAGGTGGAATAATGCGAATAAGAATAGTAATCACGAAGACTCAATCAAAGAGACTTAAGCTAGAGTGCATGGAATAAGAAAAAAGATGAGTTAGCTAAATGCGCAAACAAACAAGCAAGCACTCAATGTGACAATTAGCCAATCTTGTGATCACTCGCTATTGTTTTTGTCTCACTCTTTTCTTTTCTTTTCTTTTTTTCCTTTTTTTTTAACTCTTTTTTTTCACTCTTTTCTTTTGTCTCTCACACTCAAAGTGTATACAAAGCCAATGAAATACAATGCAAATAACAAGATTACCACATTCGGTAATTTTCAAGTTATATATCCTTAGCACTTGCAATACATGTAAATACAACTCAAATGGCAATGTAACTCATATAATCAATTCGACAATGTGGTAATGTCTACCTTTCAACTTGCAAATGAGTATAAATGATCTAGTTACAATGTAACTAACTCAATTTCCAATTCAGCCAAGTCAAATTACAAGCTAAGTAAATAGTTTTTGTAAGCAACTAGGTGATGCAGCTACTTGCCTCTTCAAGCACCTTAAAAACAAATGATTACACACAAGTTCCCATGTCAAGCTAATGATGAATTTATTGCCTCTTCACTTATAATAACAATATTTCAAGAGGTGGCAAGTGATACTTGCTTGGATACACACGAATTTAGTGCAAATTTGTTGCACTCAACCTTGCTTCACTTGATTCTTCAACATTAACAACACAAATCAGCAAGATAACAATGATACAATTCACTCCAATCACCAAATTTGGTGCATTCAGATTTGTTTCATCAATTACACATTCACATTCATCAATAATGCACTCAATCTTTCTTTCTTTTCACTAAAACTCACAAGATTGTGCTAACTTCACAAGAATGCAAACAAGTAAGCTCACGTAAATGCCAAGATGAATGATGTCAATTCTGATTTTTGCAAAGTTGATATGAATAATACCTATGGAAACAACTCTAATTGCATGTATTCAACAATAGCAAGACAAGATATATCAATAAATCTCACTAGGTCGAATCTGATCTGATTCTTTTTTTTTTTTTTTTTTTGAAACTGATAACTTAATAAAAATGTTAAACACGTCCTAGTAACATAAAATTAACAACTAAACACTTGATTGAAGCAAAGAAAACAAAAGCCCCAATTTTGACCTAAGTAGCCAAAGCTTAACTCAAAGAAATACTCAAAATTAGAACAAACTACTAAAGGACAGATTGTTATTCATGCAACAAGGATCACAAATCTGCAAGAAACAACAAAGAACACACAAGAACACCAATGGCCAAAACTTGAGGACAAATTCCTTAATGGCCGAAATCAACAACAACAACAAAAACAAAGATGAATACAAGATTAAACAACACAAAGGATAAGAAATCAGACCTCAGAACCCTAAGCTCATGATACCAAATGACAAGAACTCACATGGGTTGGAAACCAAGCAAACCCCAAGCATCTTTCTCAAAACCCCAAGAACTTTGAATACTGATTTTGTAGGAACAAAACCCAACCAAGATCAGCCCCTAACCACCATGAAACTCACGTCCATGATAACCACAAGCATGAAATCAGATTGTATTTTGCTAACAATGGAGACGCCACTAAGTTGCCAAGCTTAGATAAGTCAATTTGAACTTGAAAAGGGGAATCCCTCCCTCAACAAGGTTTTGGCCATAGCCATGGAAAGATCAAGCATTTCTTTCTTTCAAAATTCTGTATATTACGTTGGTTATCCAAAAATACAAAGAAGAGTCATATAATAAGGGTTACAAAAGGGTAAAAAGGCTAAAATGACCCTAGAGCTGAAATTACCAAAATCCCTAAGTCAAGCACCACGACCATTAAGGTCCTTTTGCACCTAAATAAACTTAAAACAAAGATTAGAAGCTAATCTCACTTAAGCTAATTAAGGTGCTTACATGCTATAGTAAATTGACGTGCTTCCGGCTAAGTACAAATCTAAGCATAATTAAGCCTAATGGCATAGTCAACCATGCTACTTACATCATAAATAAAGTCAAAATGTCAAGCAAAAATGACAAAAATGCCCCCATTTGGCCGAATTCAACATAGTCCCAAAATGGGTGAAATCGGGTCAAAAGGGTGCTGGTGCTGAAGCTGCTCTGCTATGCTTCAGTCTGAGCTGATCTGGGTCAAATGAAATAGCTTGGGGACCTCTCTGGTTATGCCCATATGTGTCTCTGGTGTGCACTTGACTTGGTTGCTGCAACTGGTCACATAGCTCTAAGCTAGTCCCGCAAAGGCCTCTCTGATCTTCTTTGCTCTTTGACGTGTGATTGGACCTGTTGGCAACTGCATGGGTTCCTCTAAGTTGTTAGCTGCATCCTGTAATGTCTCTGGTGTGGTTGGACTCATGTCAATCTTAGTGTAGGAGCGGGAATTAGCAAACATGGGAGTCTCAGACTTATAGATGAACAAAACCCGCAACCACAACATGGGTAGTGGTTGAGATTACCATCACCAGGAAGGCATCAAGATTGATCCCCACCCTCCCAACCCTTGATAGATCGAGACAGCAGAG
>SKCR01043431.1:0-47498 GCA_019454045.1 Zanthoxylum bungeanum | reverse complement strand
AACTTAGAGAGTCCCAGAATATGAAGTGTACTCGTTGAGCACTTGGGCAATGCGATCTGAATAATACGGATTATTCATAATACTTCATCAGATTAAATGAGTTAATTCGAATCGTTTAATCAGTTAAACGATAACACATGCATAAGGGCATTTCTGGTCAACAATAATTAATATGTATTTGTATTTGATACAAAATTTGATTTGATACATATTAATTATTTCTCAAATGAGATTTTGACACATGCCATTAATATATGTATTTGTTATTTAATGTAAATAAAATACGTATATATAATAATAATTATAATAATTAATTATTTAGATATTTAATTGTTAAATATTTGAATAATTAATTGATATACTTTTTCATAATTTTTATGAATTATTTTTAATTATTATTTGAACACATGGCATGTTTTTATTAAGCTAAATGTGTGTGAATTTGATTGGCCACCAAAAAGCTTAATATAATTTAATTAGATTAAATTGTAAAAAATGACCAAAATACCCCAAAATGATGGCAATTCTATTTTAAAAAGGAAAATATTTTCTTCTTCCACAACACACCATCCATGGCCGAAAATAACGCAACAATGAAGGGTTTGAAAATTGTTTGAAGAATCCATGAAGATTTGAAGGAAAATCATAGGAAAAAACTTAGAAAACAAGAGAATAAAATGAATTCTACTTAACCCTAAGCTTATAAATTTGATTTCTTATTTCTTGGTGATTTAGAAGTGTTCTAGGGTTCCTTCAAATCTGAAATTTTTGGGCTTTTGATTGTGGATGGTGGATTGGATGTTATATTACATATGTGAAGTAGTTTTGGAAGTAATTAGTGTAATTATTGTCCAAATTAATCAATTGTTGATGAGTTTATATTCTAGAATGTTATGACCACTCTTCTGGCACCTAGAATTTTTCTTGGGTTGTTCATATTTGGTGACTTTGGTTGGTGTCTTGATTAATTTGTTTAATCTTGAATTTTTGGATTTAAAGCATGAAAAATGAGTATTTTGTGTTCTGGATCAGATCTAGAAAATTCAGTGCATATGTTGATTTATTTGATGTTATATTAATGTAATGAATATTAATTGCCAGAAAGTGTTTCCGAGTTGAAATAAGCGAAAACGGCCAAAAACGGCGTTACTGGGTGGATTTTGAGCCAACTGGGTGACGACTGTCCAAACTATAAATTCATCATTGTTCAGGTAGTCCATGAACTGCCCTGACACTATTGGGGCTGACCTGGGCAGTTCCCATAAGTGTCGGGTAGTCGGTTTGGTCAAAAACGTATTTTAGGCAATTTTGCGGAAAAATGGTTTTCATAAAAGTTTCGCGAGTTTTCAACATTGTTTATGTCAATATTTGATATTGAATAAATAGGTTTATGTGAAATATGAATAAATTATTCATATTAAATATTGAATAATTTATTTGGTATTTTGAAAAAGTTTTAAAATACGATTTCACCCGAACAGCGCTTCCGCTGCGCCCATTCACCCAAAACCCCAACAAAAATGGTATAAGAGCGGGTCTGTTGCTTCATCCATTACATTATTCATGCTTGTTATTTTTGATATATATTCCAATTTTAATGTTCGCACATTCTTGGAATCTATATATGTTTATTTACTTTTCGGTTTTTCACTAACGGAAATGTAACTGAAATTTAATAGTTAAATTGTGTTATGTTTTCAAAGGTAGAATTGAAATGTTTAGAAAATGATTTAGATTAAAATTCTGCATTTGATGTAGATTACATCTTCCATAGGAAAATCCCCGCTTTTAAATATGGTTGTAAAGTAACGTGTATTGGATACATGTTTCTTGATCTGTCTTGTCAGTACGGTTTATGATATCTTTCTATAACTGCATCCGAGATCGTGCCAAAGCTGTGAAGGTGTAGGTTATAGAATTACTATCCATACCGGTTGTATATTGATATTGGACAAATTCAAGTGAAAGTGGAATTCTTGAACGTGCCAAAGCTGTCAGGACTACACCGGTAGCTTGAGTTTTTCATTGACAAGTGTAGCCTTGATACACCTCCTTGTGAACGTGCCAAAGCTGTCACAATGAGAAACGGTCAAGACCAAAACTAGGAGTCACTGGTGATTGACAAAGAGTTGTCTACCTAATGAATATACGTAGGCGAGATTGTGCCAAAGCTGTGAGTCGAAATATATTCATGGGATCCTACTCTCACTATGAAATTCGATTTAATTATTGAATTCTCATTTTCCGTTGGGGATTACGGTATTACATAAGGTAGTGGGAGACACTGCTGAGTTTAAAATCCATAACTTTAGCAGTGCGTAATATTTTGGAAAATTCTGCTTTGTTTGCTTTCATTCTATATTGTTTATAGATTTATACTTCTAATTCACTGCATGCTTATTACTTGAATAGTTTTTCTGACTTTACTTATGGTTGTGTAGTTCTAGAATAGGTTCTAAAAAGGTAGTAGACTTAGATATTGTTAGATTAATTGAAACCATCGGGAACTGTTGTTCCGATTTTCTTGAAAATCAAGATGGTTTGTGACTTTGTTTCTAAGTCACGATTAGGTAATCTAAATGGATATCTGATTTAGGATATTGTAATTTGTTAGAATAGTTTCTTATGCAGTAAGAATTGACTTGAATAGTTCATGTATTGAGATTCTTGACTTTAGCAGTGCGTAATATTTTGGAAAATTCTGCTTTGTTTGCTTTCATTCTATATTGTTTATAGATTTATACTTCTAATTCACTGCATGCTTATTACTTGAATAGTTTTTCTGACTTTACTTATGGTTGCGTAGTTCTAGAATAGGTTCTAAAAAGGTAGTAGACTTAGATATTGTTAGATTAATTGAAACCATCGGGAACTGTTGTTCCGATTTTCTTGAAAATCAAGATGGTTTGTGACTTTGTTTCTAAGTCACGATTAGGTAATCTAAATGGATATCTGATTTAGGATATTGTAATTTTGTTAGAATAGTTTCTTATGCAGTAAGAATTGACTTGAATAGTTCATGTATTGAGATTCTTGACTAGCATTAAGAAAATCCCTTTAGTATTTGTTTATCTTTTAATGACGTTTCTTGGCTTTAGTGACTTTTAGAAGTCACGTGTCTGACATAGTTTGCTAATCAATCATTTGCAATTGTTGTGAATAATTGAACGCTAATTATAAAGCTTAATAAAGGAGACGCATATAGCTATGTATAGAGAATTTTGATTCTCACAATACGAAAATTATAGGTATTGGATATCAGATCTCCCTTCTAGTTAATTAAAATAGTATTTAACAACTGTTTTGATATTTGATATCAGAACTTGTGACTATTGGATAGTTACTTATTCTGTATAAAGAGTTGTTACATATTTTAATATGACTAGTAGTGTCATTGATAAAATATGAACATTAAGAAAAATATTCGCTAAAAAATTACTTAGAACTGTGCTTTATGAGATTTTATTATAAAAGCATTAGATGTTTATTCCCTCTGGTAAATGATGGTCAGATTTGAGATCACACCAAATATCCTTTTCCATTTAATGAATATTGTATTCAGGTTGTGATTATATCTCATTTAACCGATGATTGTCATTGGACCACCGATTTATTAAACTAATACATTGGATGTGTGTAGTTTAATGAATTATAGATTGCCTTGTATTGTTTTCTTTGCTTTGTAACTCAGTTAATGAATTGTCATGACATAGTTACTTGTTTCTAATAGAGAACATGTTGAACGTCTTGAATTGTTCAAGAACTTACAATATGTTTATGATAAAACGCGGATAGAATATTTTGAATGGTTCAAAGATATTCTATTTGAAATATTGAAAATTATAATTTTAAAATTATCGTGAGTCTTTGAATTGTTCAAGTATGTTTGATATGATCAAACATATGAATTTAAGGCAATTAGTTCTAAAGTTGTTTAATGAATTTGATTCTTACTCAATATTAAACTTCCACGATTCCATTTTGATGAAATTGTTCAGTGGGAGCAATCGAATCTTATATGATTTGATTCGTTGCTATTGAGTGTTACCGAATTGGATTTCAATACTCTTGGGATTATGCTCCAGTAACACTAATTCATCTCTTTTATTAAGGTTCCATTAGTTCCTACAGTTACATGTATGATATGTATCGTAGAAAATTTGAATCTTTAAAAGTTTGAGATTTGAAACTTTCTTTTACATAATTGTTATATAATTGAAAGTACTTGCGCCTATGAGGTACGAGTGAAATATTTATCATTTATTCTATTTAATGGAATATTATATTCTGTTTGATAGAATGTATTTTCTACGATCTCGAGTAATAAAATTATTTTCGTACTTGGTGGTTGACATTGGATGTTGACGATTGTAGAAAAGATTTGACATATTGAAGTCAAATGTGATAATGATAAACTATAAATATGACTACGTAATTAATAAGATGAAATGACCCTTAGTAATCTTCCGTATAAGTTCAATAGATTGTCAGAATCATTTGCAAAGTATTTGATACTTAATGATTCTGTTGTTTTCTTATTGAAGAAAATTATCCTATAAGTTATAGTGGGAGCGATATTTGATATCGATCTCGGAAGCTAACATTGAACCATAGATCTAAGATTGTTCCTAGCTTACTACGATCAAGTTTTAAACTTGATTGAGCTTTCGGTATGAATAGTTTATAAAATGTGTAAATTATTTGCGTAGCAAAAGGAAAGTAAACGAGATAAAGGTTTGACCTTTATATTATGACAATGAGAAAAGTTATCCTCAGTAGTCTATTGTAGATTCAGAGAATACCTGTCTCTAGTTGCACTGATTGAACAATTAAGGATTTGTTGGTTAATGTTAATATTAAACTATGTATTTTGGCTAAAGAATGCAAAATGGTGTTCTTGAGTTCATTCTAGAATGGCCATAGAGTTTGTATTCTGCTAAGATCACAGTTTGATATACTAGCTTATAGAGCCTATTGTAGACTCAGATAAGCTTTTCGAAAATCTGTATTCTTTAATTTTGATACAGTCAGATTGTCTAGTTTTATAAGAAAACATAGAGAATGCATTTTGACAATAGGGTCAGTGGGAGCGTAAAAATTTCTTTCTTTTGTTATATATCTTAACGACATTGTCATTATTAAAGTAATAATGAGATGTTTGTAAAGTAAAATGTTTACTTAAGTTTCTTTTCTCCGTGAAAGCAATGGGAGCGGACTCTGATATATTTGATATAAATTTTTATATATGATATAAAATAAGATACTTGTGAGATACTTCTATTAGTCGCATATTAGATATGATCTAATAAAAGACACAGTAAGACTATCTGTGTAACAATAGTATAACTGTTTGACAGTTAACGTGTCTTGAGGGCCATTAGTATACGATACACATTAAGATGTGTATAGGATACCATGGATTTGCACTAGAGTGAGTGGGAGAAATTGTCAAGGTTGGTGCTCGGAGTGCCAATCCAGATCGTATTTATGTTCGATTCATAAATACGAGCAATTATATTTTTCATAATATTACTAATTTAATGGTAGAACCATTATGTTTTATTTGCTTATTTGATCTAATTACGATTAGTTATCTGATTATGATTAGATCGAAACTAAATCCGGATTAGTGATATGTGTATATTAGACAAAAACCCTAGGATTTATAATATAGTGTGCAGTTACAACATAATCTGTAATTGACATTGCGAAGCATACTATAAAATGTATATCCTTAAATAAAGTTCCTAGTCAAGATTTACTGACACGGGTCAGTTAGTAAAATCTGCTAAGACCAGTACATGTCGTATATCGTGACTTGGTCTGATGCTTTATTCCAGTGAACCATGAGTCTTGGGAGACTCGTATAGATATGTATGTGTTTATTTGATAAGACATTGAATGACTCATTGAAGGTTTCCTAATAGATGGTACACCAACGTCAATAGGAACCTCTCGAGTTGAGCGAGCATATTGGTCCTTTGACTTGAGATACCATAGTGGGATATATGAGTTATCCTCTATATTTTGATGGCAGTCACGTCACTGATCTATTTAGATCACGTCATCGACCTATTTAGATCAGACCTCCGCCTGTTCGTTGGGTGTGG
Organism: Zanthoxylum bungeanum; assembly: GCA_019454045.1. Lineage (NCBI taxonomy): Eukaryota > Viridiplantae > Streptophyta > Magnoliopsida > Sapindales > Rutaceae > Zanthoxylum > Zanthoxylum bungeanum. The sequence goes on along the minus strand of SKCR01043431.1, from coordinate 41,388 downwards.
ACTGATGCTTATGATATCCAGTGCGTATAAAGATAGGATCCATCAGTCATGTGTAGAGGGCATATGCATCCAACACGTGTTTACGATCTAGCAAATCCATGGCCGTGGTATAACTTCGGAAATCCATTCCGAGTGTTATTAAGAGATCGTAAATTGAAAGTCGGTTGTATTATACCGAACGGATTTGACGTTTTCATCTATATCCCAGGTATAATACGGATAGCCTGTGACAGAGGGATTATACGTATGTAATGACAACGACTTGCATAGTTTAGCGAGATTATCTGTGGTCGTCATAATTCATGAGTGGGTGAATTATGGACACAAAATTAGATTTCGTGACGGATAAACCTAAACTTAGAGAGTCCCACAATATGAAGTGTACTCGTTGAGCACTTGGGCAATGCGATATGAATAATACAGATTATTCATAATACTTCATCAGATTAAATGAGTTAATTCGAATCGTTTAATCGGTTAAACGATAACACATGCATAAGGGCATTTTTGGTCAACATTAATTAATATGTATTTGTATTTGATACAAAATTTGATTTGATACATATTAATTATTTGTCAAATGAGATTTTGAGACATGCCATTAATATATGTATTTGTTATTAAATGTAAATAAAATACATATATAATAATAATTATATTAATTAATTATTTAGATATTTAATTGTTAAATATTTGAATAATTAATTGATAAAAAATTTCATAATTGTTATGAAATATGTTTAATTATTATTTGAACAATTACATGTTTTTATTAAGCTAAATGTGTGTGAATTTGATTGGCCACCAAAAAACTTAATAATAATTTAATTAGATTAAATTGAAAAAAATGACCAAACACTACAAGAAAAAAGGCCTTTACTGACACTAAGGTTAGTGACACTAGGCTAAAAGTGTCAGAAACGACGTGTAATGTGCCTATTTCCGTGTTTTTCACTTAAATATCAATAATTACTGACACTATGGTATCAGTGATTTTAGTGTCAGTAATTACTATTACCATAGTATCAGTAAGAAATAAAAAAAAAAAAAAAAAACGCGTAGTCGTCTGGAGTCGAACCAATACCTCACGGAAGTGACGTTTTTCGCATATATTACTGACACTATAGTATCAGTAAATTTAGTGTCAATAATTAATGATACCTTAGTATCAGTAAAAAAAAATTATTTTTCTTAAAATCAAACCCTCATCTCCACTATCCACTTCTCAAAACTCTCCCCATTCCTCTCAAAACACCTCATCTCCACCTCCACCAACTCCATAACAACCATCACTTCAGGTCTACAAGACAACCGCAATTAATTCGACAAATCAGAACAGCGGGACTCGATTTGATGGATGGCGAGCAGGGGAGAGCTCTTCAGCTCAACCAAAACCCGCAAACGAGAAGCCCGTCATTGTTAGGGTTAAACGCAAAGCCACTCACGGTCCGCTTGAAGCTTTCTGTAAGTTATTCTTTCTCTCATTTCTTTGATTGTAGGTGTTTTCTTTTTAAAATTTTTTTTTGGGTGTGTTTTAGGGTTGGAAATCAACGAGAGGCCACTGAAGCGGCCATTATTGGACTTTGAAAATTTATCGATCTCCGATTCTTCCGGAAAAGGTAATTTTGGCTAATTCAATTTCATTTCGTTTTCTTTTTTTTTTTGAATTTAAATTAACTTCGGAGAAATGATCGATAAAGTCATTTTCTTTTGATTTTTATTCACTTTGTAAATTTATTTTAACTTAAAAAATATGTAGAAGCTTTTCTGGCCTATTCAGTTTGATGGTCGAAATCACAATTTAATTTTGTGCTATTCCATGAATTTGTGGCAACTTTTAAACTTTATTCTTGATTTGTACCAGAGGAATTGAAGGCTAGGAAAGTTTTTGTAAAGCATGTGGAGACTGTTACCACTTCTAAGGCAACTATTGACATTGTGCAATCATTTGTGGTCAGTATGGTAGTCTATTATATTTATTTATGGCAATAATACCTTTTTATCTGTTTGATTTTGATTTTTTTTTTTTTTTAAAACTATCACTCTAAGAAGTTGTCTATTTAACGTTTCCCCTTTTATTGTATTTTACCTTCTACTTATATGGTCGTAAATGTTTTAACTATTGATTGTTCCTTTAGCAGCCTGATTTTTCTGAGGTGCAGGTGCTCGATGGTAAGACAAAAAATGAGGAACGCAGACGTGCTTTTAAAAAAGATAATGCAAGTACCCCTGCTCTCTCAACAATTAAATTACAGTTGCTTTTTGGAATGTTACTTCTGTTCATGGTAATGAAGATGATATGGACCTTTAGCTACTCTTTGTATCTAACATGTTGGAATTTCCAATTTAATGACGCAGAGACATGATCAGAATTTGTCTAAAGCCAGACAAAACAAGGAGGTATGTTACATGCCAGAGTTTAAATAAACTAATTTATATAAAGATTCTGGAACTTTATTTTAATGATCATACTAGATATCTTTCTTCAGAATTAAAGATATATACAAAGTTTTGGCATCTTTAAATTTGTCTTATTGTAGTTTTTTCCTAACATTTATTTCATAGATGGTTGTCCATTCTTTCTTAACCTCATTGTTCACTGTCTTTTAATTTCCTAGGATTTTTTTCCCTTTGGATTAGGAATCTCCTTCAGCTGCATAGTGTTTTTCAGATGAACAGTCCTATTCTATGTGAAAATGCTATTCATTTGTTTTGTTTGATAATCATGGATTTAATTGGCTGGTCAAAATGTTTCATGCTATTCAGGTAGTGATAATGTTCGTCTTGATGGTATGGTATGGACAAAGTTAATTTTGTGTTGCTTGTTTGGTTTTACTGTCTGTTGCATGTTACCTAACACAAATTATGGCCTGGACAAAGGCATGTTGCTGCCCACTACTTTGAAATTGCTATGTGTCATTTGATGCAGCAGTATTATGTTTGTAAGTGACTGTTTTTGCCGTCGTTGACAAGTTGATCTCAGCTTCTCAGCATCCATACCATTTCCCTTAAATTTTCTTGATAATCTTTGCTCTTGCTCTCAAAAATTTCTGAGGACTAATTCACTTCATGTACTATTATTTAAAGGACTTGAAGGTTGGTTTGTATAAATAGTTACTGCTGCGTAACCAATGATTTAGAAGCTAGAACTTTGTTTGCCGTATTGCTTTATTATGAAATGTTTGCTTAGAGTGGTTTGGTATCTTTTTCGTGATTTTAGGAGGAAAAAAGATAACATCTTAGGGAAACCGGTATTCGTACATAGTATCAGTATAGTGAAAATACTTTTCCTTGTACCTTTTCTGCTGAATTTTTAATTTATCTCCCTCTTTTCCCAATAGGTATTAGCAAAAAATGCTCGCTTTGAACAAATATGGAGGAGCAGAAAAGGATACAAAGAGGAGATGCATGACAAAGAATTACGTGAAATGTGTCATTTTTATGATGTTGTTCGTGTTGATGCTGAAGAAAGATCCAATGAGGTGCAAGAGCAGCAGTAAGTTTTGTCATCATGAAATTCATCTATCTGTCTTGCATGCATAAAATGTGGGAAATGAACCATGTGTTATTATAACAGAGATTTATCTATGGAGGATCAAAGTTTGCTGTCAAGATATCTACCTATACTAAGAGAGTTTCTACCGAGTGCTGCTGCTGATATTGAATCTGATATGCATGCCTATTTGTCTAAACAAGGTTGTGATTTCTACTTTATTTATTTTTTATTTCTTAGAATTCACACACCTATGAGTCCCCGTGAGAACTTGAATCACAGGACTTGGCCCGGTGTTATTAAAGGCGCAAGGCGCACTTAGGCGCAAACAGCCCTGGGGCCTAGGCGCGCGCCTGATGAATGTAAGGCGCAAAATGCTACAAAATGTGTAAAAATACATAGAATAATAATGTATAAGTATGTATCAAACTATCAATTAGCAATAAATGATATTTAACTATTATTTTTTGAGAATTTTTATCCTAAATTTCATTTATAAATCACAAGTTCATATCCAAAAGCAAGATTCCAATCTTCATATAATCACATCACTCTACATCATAAGTTCATATCCAAGAGCATAAGAGTTATATATCCACAAACAAAGAACAAAACATTGAAGCAACTTCAAGAATAACTCCAACGAAACCTAAATTGACTCCAAGAAGATCTCCGAGGTTAACTCCTGCGGTAAAGGAACCAAAAAATGAAGTAGTTGTGAAAAAATAAATTGCAAGAAAGCTGTTCTTAAAAAGAACACGAGGGCAGCTGCACAAACAAGAAAACAAGATAAGAGTCCATACTTGGAAGTCATACTTAGACAAAGCAATTTACGAAGAAATCATGGATTTTAAGGAGGTCTCAAACTGTGCTATTAACATATGGATCAAGTATGTTTTCTTTTACCTCTCTTTCTTCATTTGTTCTAAATGTTTTATAATATTTACTTTGTTTTTATGTTTATCTTGTCTTAGGCACTTATACGATGAGATGGATAAAACTGAAACTGCCAAACCAGTTCAGTTTGGAAATTTTGAGATGATACGTCCATCAAAGGTTGCTTTGAAAGAAGGACCTCATACATTTCAAAACTGTTAGGTATGATAGAGTTGGGGCAAATCATATTGATCCCATACAACCCAAGGTAATAATTTTTTAATTTTTTTAGTATTCAATTTCAAGTTTATGTATCCAGATTTTTATTACCCTTTCTTTCTTATTTAGCTTTCACTGGGTGCTTCTTGCAATTGACATAGTACGACGCACGATATATTATCTGGATCCTAAGGGGAATAATCCTACTGATGAGTTGATGCAAATTGTTAATCAGTTAAGTTATAGTTGTTTTCTCTTTATTTTAACATTGGGTTTATTTGTGCATTATTGATATGATATCCAATTATAATTTTTTGTAGGGGAATTAGAGTGTATCAATCTTTACATTCTAATAATAAGAGCGGTAGTGTGACTTGGGTATCTGTGAAGGTACAAAGTTATGATATATATTAATATTTTTGTGATATGCAACAATGAGAATATTTAGAATATGTCTAAATGAACTAATATTGATATGATAATTCTTTTTTATAGTGTCCAATGCAGCCTGGAAGTTTTGAATGCGGTTATTATGTGATGAAATACATGCAGCAAATTGTAACAAATGTGAACATTCTAAAAGACAATGTAAGTTAACAGTAGTTAAGTTTTATCACTAGTCAATTAAGATATCTTACTGTTTAAAATTCTAACTTATAAATATTTTAAAGTTCAAGAGGATTAATGAGTACACTCTGGAAGATATAACGCAACTCCGTGATGATTGGGCAATATATGTTGCACATATAATCACACAGTATAATGAAGAGGTAATTACAAGGACATGTTTTACAGAGGTGATTATTACTTCCTATTTTTTCACTTTAATTCATGACATATTGGGAAATCTTCTATTCTTGCAGAATACAAATGACAAGGACAACATAGCTATTGTTCGTTGAGTTAATGAAGTAGTATGATATTTCTCTTTTCTGTAAATTAATACATTCTTGTTTCTACTTTTAGCTTAGAATTTTTTCCCCAGATTTTTTACTTCAGTAAAAGCAATATGAATCATATCTTTTATTTCAGTTTTATGCCCTGATGGGTTTAATTTGGTGGGTTAATTTGTTTTATTTGTGAGTTTTGCTAGTGGGTAAGATTGCTTTGAGACTTGAAAGTTAAAACAATCATGATGTAAAATATTCTATTAACAGTGTCTCGATGTTCTCTATGTCAGACATGAACTTGGAGATAGTTTTTTACCTGATGAAGTTTTGCCATGTTCTGATTGATACTTCTGATTGATAGATCATGTCATCTGATAAACTTCATCTGGTTCATGAGATCCTTTTATTTCAGTTTTATGTCCGTCTATATATATATATGTGTGTGTGTGTGTGTGTGTGTGTGTTATTGATTTGTTTGTTTTGGTGATTATGTAGCGGTATGAAAGATACAACTTGTTATTATGGATGCCATTTGGTTTTTTATATGCATGCTCTTAGGTTGTTGGTATGGTTATTGTCAATAAGTGCTTTATGTGACAAAAATTAGATTAGGGTTATATTTTGTATTTTTATTTGGATGTATTTAATGTTTTTATTTATGAAGATATCGATTTTTTTTGGAAGTCCATCTAATTCTTAACATTTGGTTTATAATTTCAGATTTTGTGCCAGATATCATATTGTTGGGGGATTGTTGCAGGCTTCTCAACAAGTATCATGAATTTTGGTGGGGGCATGACATTTTGATGGGACTTTAAGAGTAGTTTTTGAAATATATATATGTTAATTTAAAGATTGTCTATGGAGTTTTTGTATTCATCATGTGATACTGTTGAATTGATTAATACGATTAATCTATTATATTGCGAATTTTATATAAATGTAATTTTTTAGTTTTTTTATTTCATTGAGTTGGTATATATATATATATATATATTTTATGATTAATTTAATTACAAAAAATAAGAAATATATTGTGAAATAATACGATTTTTAAATTTTAAAAGATATTGACGGATATTGATACTATAATAACAATGATTACTGACACTAAAAATCAAATATATGCGATATACTGATACTGCAGTAACAAAATTTACTGACACTATAGTATCACTAAATACTGATGATATAGTGTCAATAATTTGCTGACACTAAAATAGTGTGAGAGATTACTGATACCATAGTGTCAATAATTTTCTGATACTACAGTATTAACGTTTACTGACACTAAGAATCACTGACACTAGAAACTAGTGTCAGTGATTTCTGGCTGCGGCAACACTGACACATTTATATAGTGTCAGTAAAACCCTTTACTGACACTAATTTAGTATCAGTAAAAGCCTTTTTTCTTGTAGTGAAAATACCCCAAAATGACGACAATTCAATTTTAAAAAGGAAAATATTTTCTTCTTCCACAAAACACCATCCATGGCCAAAAATAAAGCAAGAAAGATGGGTTTGAAAATTGTTTGAAGAATCCATGAAGATTTGAAGGAAAATGAAAGGAAAAAGCTTAGAAAACAAGAGATTAAAAGATAATCTACTTAACACTAAGCTTATAAATTTGATTTCTTATTTCTTGGTGATTTAGAAGTGTTCTATGGTTCCTTTAAATCTGAAAGTTTGGGGCTTTTGATTGTGCATGGTGGATTGGAAGTTATATTGCATGTGTGAAGTAGTTTTGGAAGTAATTAGTGTAATTATTGTCCAAATTAATCAATTGTTAATGAGTTGCTATTCTAGAGTGTTATGAGCACTCTTGTGGCACCTATAATTTTTCTTGGGTTGTTCATATTTGGTGACTTTGGTTGGTGTCTTGATTATTTTGATTTATCTTGAATATTTAGATTTAAAGCATGAAAAATGGGTATTTTGTGTTCTGGATCAGATCTGGAAAATTCAGTGCTATATTGATGTATTTGATGTTATATTAATGTAATGGATATGTTTTGGGAGTTTGAACAATTGCCGGAAAGTGTTTCCAAGTTGAAATAAGCGAAAACGGCCAAAAACGGAGTTACCGGTGGATTTTGAGCCAACCGGTTACGGCTGTCCAAACAGTGAATCCGTTACTGTTTCGGCAGCCCATGAACTGCCCTGACACTATTGGGGCTGACCTGGGCAATCCCCATAAGTGTCGGGTAGTCTGTTCGGTCAAAAACATATTTTAGGTAATTTTACGGAAAAACGATTTTCGTAAAAGTTTCGCGAGTTTTCAACATTGTTTATGTCAATATTTTTTGTTGAATAAATAGGTTTAGATGAAATATGAATAAATTATTCATATTAGATATTGAATAATTTATTTGGTATTTTGAAAAAGTTTTAAAATATGATTTCGCCCAAACTGCGCTTCCGCTGCACCCATTCGTCCAAAACCCCAACAAGAGTCTTTCAAGATAACTTCCTTAACTGGTATCTCAGTGGAGTGAGGATCTAGATAGGTCGAGGGCTTATTTATTGGATACCTTAGCTAGAGTAACTAACTGTACATATAGATACATTTCTTATTTTCCTTTTCTAGTTTTCTTTTTCTTTTTCTATATTTCTGGGTGGGTGGTCATGGGACTTTACTACCTATAGGAAGTACTTGGAGATAATTAAATCGACTTGAAAGAATGTTCTGAGGAGGGAAGGGATTTTACATCTTCTAGGCTTTCTATTACTCATTCGGACCTTTCTATTCTTTTTCTATTATCATCCAGAGTAGATATCTTTCAAATTTCACTAACTTATTTCATCTCCTTACTATTTTTTTTTCTCCGACTTCTTATACTAACATGCATCATTCTTTACTTTCTTATAGCTTTCCTTCCTCACTCTCTCGATAACTTTACTTGAAATCCTATTGTCTGGTTCATTAGCTCATTTATTATTCGGGTATTAGTTCGGTATAACTTCAAGAGGATTTCTTAACTTGTATCTAGAATACAATTGTTCTCAGAAGGAATGCTATCTGAATGATCTAGGAAAGCTTGCTAACCTGTCTATGGAACTTTGAGGACGTACTCGAGGATCGGATACTGGAGAGGTAGTGCCTTGTATTCGAGTATCCCGGACATACTGCGCATACAAGACCCCATCACTCTGTCCACTGCAGTTACTGACTCCCTAGACCATGCTCTGATACCATCTTTGTAACATCCCCGAATCTGGGAGATGTTACCGGCAGGGGATAGGAGTACCAACCCCATTAGCCTCTGACTTCCCGACTGTATTCTAAATCATCTATATGCAAGTTCATGCTCAAGGACCATAGTCCAACTCAACAATATAAAATACTTTTAATTCTCAAAACTGTATACTCAAATGTTATTCTCTTTACAAAACATTAATAGACACTTATAACGACTTATACAACACTAGTGTATACATGCAACTTTACTTTGACTCTGACTGGACTGTTATGCTCTCTGACTCTGAAATGGTGGAATCCGAACCCTAGTAATTGCATCAGTATTCGTCCTCCCGAGCTCGTTCTCTGAGAATCCTGCAAAACATAAAGACTTGAGTGGGGGTTAGATCGTTATTCAATCTAAGAGAGTGGACGAAATCTGAAAACTGATGTAAAACATTTGGATTCAAAACTATAGTGTCAGAAGCATTTTTATTTGAAAATTCTTTTCTGAAAAATCAGTCTAGAAAACTTTTTATAAAACTTGTCTTTCTGAAAACAGCTTTGAATCTCTGTTTTCTGAAAACTGATTCTAAAATCTTGTTTATGAAAACTGTCTTCTAAAAATCTATAAATTGTAGCTGATCTGTATATGAAAACCTTGACGAATGAGGGCGTTACGTATCATTGTCCCCTCATACGCCTAACTGTAGCCAGCAGTACAAATCCATGACTTTGGGGTGTTACGTATCGCCGTCCCCCAAAACCTACCACTACTCTCTGAAACTGGTGGTCTTGGGGTGTTACATATCGCTGTCCCCCAAGCCACAAACTAGAACTGGGGTTGCAGATCTATGCTACCACCCAAGCTCTAAACTAGAGTCCAGGTACATGAACCTATGCCGCCATCCTGGCTCTGAAACTAGGATATAGGGGTGTTATGTATCACCGTCCCCCGAGTCCTCTACATATGCACATGTCCTATGTATCTGTCAATTCCAACTGTATCTCAAGTTACATACTGGGGTGAGTTTTCCCTCCTGCCCCGAAAAACCATAAACTCATGTGTAGGACACAGAAATCGGCGACGCTGTCCCGGGCTCGCGGCCCGGTCGGGAGTACGGAGTAGCCCGCGGGGGACTAAACCGGAGAAATAAAAATGGAGTCGCCACCCAGTGTGAACTGGGATATGATTTAAGGCCACACTCACCCCTCGCAAGGGAAGACCTCAAACCGTTGGGTTCAGAATGGTCCCTTACTTATGCCAATTTTATTGAAAAGATTTATGCAATAGTATAAACACATGCATGAGTGTTTCCCCTAGCGGTATGTGGAGTTGTATCCCAAGTACAGACCGTACTACCGTCCATTCGGATTCGGCTACGGAATTTACGTCTAGGTTTCCATCCGATATACCACGAGAAGCAACACTCAATTACTAACCCAATATTGACAGACATGAAACATGATAATGCATAAAACCATAAATAGCCGAAGAGACAAACATGCGAAACAATGAAGATAAATAACACAAAACAAAGGTGCGGAACAATAAAACAACAATAAACGTAAATTAAATGCGAAATAATAAAAGTCTAATAATACGAGATAAATGTGGAATACTAAATTAATGACCAAATAATTTGACCGTTTTAAATGTAGGACTTCGCATGCTCGGTTGGATGTATTCCACGTCCAACCAAGCTTGCCGTTTCCAAGACGACAAAATAAAATATAACAAATGGTGCCCTTAGGTCTTACATTTTAAGTCGCTTCTCGGGAGTGCATTGGGACGTCGCCGGAAGGGTTAACATTTCTGCTGTTTTTTTTTCTGGTTCGCTGGTTCGCTATTTCCGCTTGCTGTTTTCTCTATTTTCTTCACTGTTATTGGATGGTTCGAGGGCTGATTTTCAGGGGGTGTTTTAGGTGGTTCAGGTACTTTTTTAGGGGGTGTTTATGGACTATTTTTCTGGACTGTTTTGGTTACTATTTTCTCTGGTTTTATGGGTGCTGTTTGGGTTGTTTCTGGGACTGTTTTGGGTGATTTTAGGGGCTGTTTCTGTGTTTGTTTTTCACGGTTTTTGTGTGTGTTTCTGATTTTGGGTTTCTGGTTCACGCCACTTCATGTTGCTCACTGGTTCCGAGCCTGCATATTTTGGTCTGCTTCACGCCCAGGTGGCTCACGCTACTCACTGGCACGTTTTGGTTTGCTTACATTCTACTTGGTTCACGCTGCTCACGTCTGCTTCACGTCTGCTTCATGCGACTTCTTTTTCCACGTCCAATTCTCTGTGCCACACATTCACATTCACAATTTTTTTGTTTATTGGTTTGGTAGTTTGATGAGGGGCTATGTGCATGTGTTTCGTGAGGAGAGAGGGGAGTGTCTGTGAGTGGCTTTTGTTATCTTTATCGAGAGAGGCGTGAATGAGTTAGGGTGGAAGTGTTCATTTCCTTGTTTTTGGCGTATGAGAGTGAGAGAGAATAGAGATGAAAGGGTTAGTTAGGGTGTTTTTTCTTTGTTATTGCCGTGAATGAGCTCTAGGGTTCAAAGGTTTGGTTTGTGTGTCTTTTTATAAGAGTGGGTTAGGGTTTTCCTTGTATAGGTAGGAAATAAAAATTGTGCAATAATGGGGATTATTTAATTAGTTTGTTATAAGGAAAAGATTTGTTTAATTTAGGAAGGTGATTTATTTAGTTTAGGAAAGGGATTTACTTAATTTAGGAAAGAGATTTGATTTGATTTATTTAATTTAGACATTTGTTGAATATTTTTGGATTGGATTTGGTGGGCTTGGACGTGTGGGTTGGTGGTGTGTGGGCTTGGGCGTGTGGCTTGGTATGGGTTACGGGGATTTTAGGCCGAGTATAATAGTTAACACCGAGATTAATCAAGCGAAACCGAGGCTAAATAATTGAATTAAATCTGGCACAGTGTTTAATTTTTGAATTTTCCCTTCCGACGTCCGTTTCCCGCGACTTCCGCGACTTATCGAGTAGTGCCTCCATACGAGGCTCATCATCGGGCTTCATGCAAAAATATAGTGCCTACATCATGCTTTAAAACTTTTCTGTCTAAAACATAACTTAAAGCATAAGTTTCATGAAATAATAGAGATAAAAGAAATCTAACACCCTAAGGCATAAAAAAATAAGTCTGATATCAAAACTTAATAAATAAAACTAGTTAAAGAAAAGAGTTCCACTCACTATTTTGGAATCTGGTTGGTATTGGATCCCTCGTCGAAGGAGAGTACGGTTCCTGTGGATAATCTATGATCGGGAACTTAATTAGCATCATTTTAGTAGAATAGTCCTCGATACTTTCCAATACTTAAAGATATATCCATAAATTCATGTACATGAGGGTTATGATTATCATAATTTAATATAAGATATGTATTCAAACTGATACGAGACCCTAGGGGTGGTCACTAACGCGCAAGGGTGGAACTAGGGGTTTGAAACTGATTTTGGGAAAATTCTGTCCAACGTCGCAACGCAAGAAAGACTGCGCGTCGCGACGCGCGACACCCTATTTTCAGTCCCCATTTTCCTCTTGCGACGCGACGCGCAATCCTCCTAGCGTCGCGACATGGCCTGAGTTTCCAAGATTCAGCTCATTTTCCTCACCATTTCCATTCACCCAAAGCAACACTCTAATCATTTCCCTACCAAAATCAATACTCAAAACATCATATAACATCAAATACTACATAAACCACATCATCAATTCATCAACACTCAACTTAATTTATTCATATAACCCATAAAAGATTTAATCCAAAACTTAATAACTTTTAATCCATATATCTAATTACACAATAATCAATCCCAAGCTCATATTTTCATCAATTAGAATCTCAAACATGATATTAACATCATCATATCACTAATATCACCAAAATCAGAAACTCAAGATTGGGTCAAGTTTTCTTACCTCACTTTCTCTTGGTTTTTCTTCATTCTTCAAGGCTTCACTACTTGTTTTTCTTTCTTGCTTTATCCTCTCTATTTCTTCTCTCTTTCTTCTTCTTCTTTTCTCTTTTTCTTCTTCTCCTCCTCATTTTTCTTCTTCTTTCCCTCTCTTTCTCTTACGTTTCTTCTGTTGGGGTTTTGGGCGAAAGGCACAACGGAAGCGCAGTTCGAGCGAAATCATAATTTAAAACTTTTTCAAATTATCGAATAAATTATTAATAGTTCACCTAAACCTATTTATTCAATATCAAAAATTGATATAAATAAGGTTGAAACTTCGCAAAACTTTTACGAAAACTATTTTTCTGCAAAATGACGCAAAATGCGTTTTTGACTAAACCGACCACCCGAAACTTATGGGGACTGCCCAGGTCAGCCCCAATAGTTTCAGGGCAGGTCATGGGCTGCCCGAAAAGTGACGGACTCACTTTTTGGATAGCCGTCACCCGGTTGGTTAAAAAACCACCCGGTAACACTGTTTTTGGCCATTTTCACTTATTTCAACTCGGAAATACTTTCAGGCAATTGTTCTAACACCCAAAATACATCTAAAACATTCACAAACATATTTTTCATCAAAAAAATTAGCAAACTTCCAGGTCTGATCCAGAAACCAATTTTGTCAAATTTCATGCTTTAAATTCAATTTTCAAGATTAATCTAATTAATCAACAACACCATATCAAAGTAACCACTTATGAACAACCCAAGAATAATTCTAGGTGCCATAAGAGTGGTCATAACACTCTAGAGTATCAACTCTTCATCAAATGAATAAATTGGATACTAATTACACTAATTCCATCCAATTCACTTCACACATGCATCTATACTTCCATATCCATCCATCACAACCAAAAGCCCCAAATTTATGAAAAATAAGAAACCCTAGGATCTCATAAGATTATCAAGAAACATGAAACAAAATTTTCAAGCTTAGGTATTTGAAGGATTACCTTTAATCTTCTAATTCCTTAGCTTTTTTTTCTTGATTTTCTTCTTTCTCTTCCTTGAATAATCAAACATGATTTGGAGAGTGTTTTGGGTTAATTTTCGGCCATGGATGATTATAAATGAAGAAAAAAAATTCAAAATAAAAGGAAGACCAAAACCGACTTTTAGGGGTATTTTAGTCATTTTTCAAATTTAATCCAATTAAATAAATCAAACTTTATGATAACAAATCATATTTGCACACATAAAGTTTAATTAAATCATGCCATGTGTCACCAATAATAATTAAAAAAATTTCATAACAATTATGAAAAAGTTTATCAATTAATTATTCAAATATTTAACATTTAAATATTTAAATAATTAATTAATATAATTATTATTATATATGTATTTTATTTACATTAAATAACAAATACACATATTAATGGCATGTGTCAAAATCTTATTTGACAATTAATTAATGTGTTTCTAATCATATTATGTATCAAATACAAATACACAATAATTACGATCGGTCAAAATCCCCTAATGCATATTGTGTATGCCTTGTACACAGGACTGACGGATCCTGTCTCGATACGCACTGGATATCATGAGCATCAGTCAACACCCAACGAACATGCGGAGGTATAATCATGACTAGATCGTTGACGTGACTGCCATCAAAGTGTGGAGGATAACACATATATCCCACTGTGGTATCTCAAGTCGAAGGACCAATATGCTCGCTCAACTCGAGAAGGTTCCTATTGACATTGGTGTACCATCTATTAGGAAACCCTTAGTGAGTCGTTCAGTGTCTTATCAAATAAACACCTACATGTCTATACGAGTCTCCCGAGACTCATGGTTCACTGGGATAAACCATCGGACCAAGTCACGATATACGACATGTACTGGTCTCGGTGGATTTTACTAACCGACCCATGTTACCAAATCTTGACCAGGAACTTTATTTAAGGATATGCAACTAATAGTGCGCTTCCCAATGTCAATTACAAACTACATTGTAACTGCGCACTATACTGTAAATCCTAGGATCTTTGTGTAATATACATGTATTACTGAACCATATTCAGTTTCGATCTAATCGTAATCAGATATCTAATCGCAATTAGATCGAATAAGTGTATAAACGATAAGGGTGCTACCATTAAATTAAGTAATATTGTGGAAAATATAATTGCTTGTATTTATGAATCGGATATAAATACGATCCGGATTGGCACTCTGAGCACCAACCCTAATAATTTCTCCCACTTGCTCTAGTGCCAATCCATGGTATCCAATACACATCTTGATGTGTATCTCATACTCATGGTCCTCAAGAGCTCACCAGCACTCAAGAGGTATGCACAAACAAGTAATCCCGCTTTACAAATCGAGTCCGTCTAACAAACTCAATCGTTTTCCTAAGCCAGCATCATTCATATTTTGCAGAATCCAAATTCCACGTCAATATGACTCGGATGCTATATTAGTCATTTTCTATAGCTACTAAATTGTCTTATGTTTTAGAGATCAAATCCAAATACTTTAAGACAATCGCAAGCACTGTACTAATATGCAAACTTCTAATCTATGAGGTCATTATGCAACTTCATAAGTCAATACTTCATAAGTTGCAACTGATTCCACTGGTTCAGTAGAATCAACGGTGACACTCCCACTGCATCTTTTCTGACTTTATATGACATAGACCATCTAATGTCATAATTAGAATAAAAACTAATTTAACCTTATGGTTGCTGACTAAATTCTCCATGAATAAGAAACTTGTTCTTAATATCTCAAAGATAATAAAGAACATGTTTCAAGATCCATCCTATAGTCTATAGCATATCAAAATAACTCATAATAGTTACGATTAAATTGATATCTTTAATCGTACATAATATAGTATTAATTATGTCATCAGCATATGATGCATAAGATTGACTAGACATTCTAATCAACCTCTCTTTCGACAAATGAATCATCATTTACGAAAGATGAATACTATACATATAAAAGACACGTTAACTGTTAAACAGTTACACTAACTGTCATACAGATAGTCTTACTGTGTCATTAAATCATATTTAATATGCAACTAATATGAGTATCTCACAAGTCTCTTAGTTTTATATCATATATAAAACCTTATATCAAATACAACATAGACTACTTCCACTGCTTCCACGGAGAAAAAAATACTTAGGATATATTCTACTAGAAAGAAATTTGTACGCTCCCACTGACCTTACTGACAAATACGTATTCTCTATATTTCGAAAAAACCAGACAATCTGACTGATATGAAAATCAAAGAACTCGATTTTCCGGAAAGTTTATCTGAATCTACAATAGGCTCCATAAGCTAGTATATTAAACTTGATCTTAGCAGAATACAAACTCTAGGGCCATTCTAGAATGAACTCTTCAAACCAAGAAATCACAACGGATCTCTCATTCGAAGAAATCACTCAAGAACGCCACTTTGCATTCTTTAGCCAAAAACATAGTTTAATATCAACATTAACCAACAGATCCTTAATTGTTCAATTAGTGCGACTAGAGATAAGTTTTCTCAGAATCTACAATAGACTACTGAGTATAACTTTCCTCACTGTCATACTATAAAGGTCAAACCTTTATCAAGCTCACTTTGCTTTTGATGCGCACACATTTTATGAACTATTCATAACCAAAGCCTATTCAAGTTCAAAACTTGATCATAGTAAACCATGAACAATTTTAGACCTATGGTTTAATGCTAATTTCCGAAATCGATATCAAATATTACCCCTTTATAAGTTATAGGATAATTTTCTTCGATAAGAAAACAACAGAATCATTAAGTATCTTATACTTTGTAAAAAATTCCGACATCCTATTATATTTCTACAGAAGTTATCATAGGGTCTTTTCATCTTATTAATTACGTAGTTCCATTACAGTTTATCATTCTCACATTTGACTTCACTAAATCAAGTCTTTTTCTACAATGGTCAACATCCAAGTAACAAAATAATTTTATTACTCGGGATCGTAGAAAAGATATTCTATCAAATAGAATACAATATTCCATTAAAATAGAATAAATGATAAACCTATCACTCGTACCTCTGAGGCATAAGTACTTTCAATTATATAACCATTATACAAAAGAAAGATTCAAATCTCAAACTATTCAATATTCGAATTTTCTACTACACATATCATATATGTAACTGTAGAAACGAATGGAACCTAAATTAAAGAGATGAATGAGTGTTACTAGAGCATAACCCCAAGAGTATTGGAAAACTTATTCGGTAACAATCAATATCAACGAACCAAATCATATAAGATTCGATAACTCACACTGACCAATTCCATCAAAATGGAATCGTGGAAGTTTAATATTGAGTAAGAACATCATTCATTAAATAACTACAGAACTTATTGCCTTAAATTCATGCGTTTGATCAAATCAAGCATCTTCGAACAATTCAAAGATACACAATGATTTTTTCTTAAAGACAAAGTTTTCAACACTACAGATAAAATATCTTTGAACTATTCAAAATATTATATCCGAGTTTCATTAGTAACATATTGACAGTTCTTGAACAATTCAAGACATTCAACATGTTCTCTAGTAGAAACACGTAACTAAGTCATGCCAATTCATTAACTGAGTTACGAAGCAAAGAAAACTATACAAGACAATTTCTAATTCATTAAACTGCATACATCCAATGTATTAGTCTAATAAATCTGTAGTCCAATAACGATCATTGGTTAAATGAGATTTAATCACTTCCTAATACAATATTCATTAAATGGTTAAGGATATGTGGTGTGATCTCGTATCAGACCATCATTTACCATACAGAACAAGCATTTGATGCTTTTACGATAAAAATCTCATAAAGCACAATTTTAAGTTATTTATTCTACCGAATATTTTCTTAATGCTTATATTTCATTAATGACATTACTAGTCGCTTTAAAATATGTAACAACTGTTTATACATAACAAGTGACTATCCAATAGTCACAAGTTTTGATATCAAATATCATAACAGTCATTAAATATTATTTTAATTAACTAGACGAGAGATCTTGTATCCAATACCTACAGTCGTCATATTGCGAGAATCAATATTCTCTATACACAACTATACGTATCTCCTTTCTTAAGATTTATAATTTGCGTTCAATTATTCACAACATTTGCAAATAATCGATTAGCAAATTATGTCAGATACGTGACTTCTAAAAGTCATTAAAAGCAAAGAAACGTCATTAAAAGATAAACAAATACTAAAGGATTTTTCTTAATGCCAGTCAAGAATCTCGAGATATGAACTATTCAAGTCAATTTTTACTGCATAAGAAACAGTTCTAACTAGACTATTATATCCTAAACCAGATATCTATTTAGATTACCTAATCGTGACTTAGAAACTAAATCACAAACCATCTTGATTTTCAAAGAAAATCGGAACAACAGTTCCTGATGGTTTGAACTAATCTAACAACATCTAAGTCTGTTGTCTTTCTAAAACCTATTATATAATTACGCAACCATAAGTAAAGTCAGAAAATATATATACAAGAAATATAAATGCAGTGGATTAGAAGCTTAATTCTATAAGCAATATAGAATAAAGGAAAACTAAAGCAGTAAATTCCATAACATTACGCACTGCTTAAGTTAAGGATTTTTAACTCAGCAATGTCTCCCACTACTTTACGTAATACCATAATCCCCAATGGATAACAGGAATTCAATAATTAAATCGAATTCCATAGTGAGAGTAAGATCCCATAAATAAATTTCAACTCACAGCTTTGGCACGATCTCGCCTACGTATATTCATTAGGTCGACAACTCATTGTCAATCACTCGACAGTGACTCCTGATTTTAGTCCTGACCGTTTCTCGCAGTGACAGCTTTGGCACGTTCACAGGGAGGCGTATCAAGGCTGCACTTGTCAATGACAAATTCAAGCTACCGATGTAGTCCTGACAGCTTTGGCACGTTCAGGATTTCCACTTTCACTTGAATTTATCCAGTATCATTATACAACCAGTATGGATAATAATCCTATAACCTACACCTTCACAGCTTTGGCATGATCTCAGATGTAGTTATAGAAAAATACCCATAAACCGTACTGACAAGATGGACCAAGAACATGTATCCAATACATGTACTTAACAGCCATATTAAAAGCGGGGATTTTCCTATGGAAGTTTTAATCTACATCAAATGCAGAATTTTAATCTAAATCATTTTCTAAACAATTCAATTCTACCTATACAAAATATAACTTAATTTAACAATTAAATTTCTGTTACATTTCGTTAGCGAAGAACCGAAAAGTAAAGAACATATCTAGATTCCTAGCATATGCGAACATTAAAATTTGATTATATATCAAATAGCTAGCATGATTAATGTAATGGATGAAGCATCAGACCCGCTCTGATACCATTTTTGTTGGGGTTTTGGGCGAAGGGCCTTGAGGAAGCGCGGTTCCGGCGAAATCATAATTTAAAACTTTTCAAATTACCGAATAAATTATTCAATATCTAATATGAGTAAT
The DNA here is from genome assembly GCA_019454045.1 of Zanthoxylum bungeanum. Taxonomy (NCBI): domain Eukaryota; kingdom Viridiplantae; phylum Streptophyta; class Magnoliopsida; order Sapindales; family Rutaceae; genus Zanthoxylum; species Zanthoxylum bungeanum. Next base: position 22,214 of record SKCR01043431.1, on the reverse strand, counting down.
TCATTCATATTTCACATAACTTATTTATTCAATATCAAATATTGACATAAATAAAGTTGAAACTTCACGAAATTTTTACGAAACCCGTTTTCCGTAAAATGACGCAAAACTCATTTTCGACTGAACCGACCACCCGACACTTATGGGGACTATCCAGGTCTGCCCCAATAGTGTCAGGGCAGTTCATATATTAAATACAAATTAATCAATTTTCAAATGAGATATTTGACACATATCATTAATATATGTATTGGATTATTTAAAGTAAATAAAATACATATATTTAGATATTTGTATTTAAGTAATTATTTAATTATTTAATTGTTAAATATTAAAATAATTGAAATATAAAATATCTAAGTTGATATTTAAATTTGGAAATGATTAAAATGTAATATTTGACTGATTTATATTTTTTGTTTGAAGGTAATAGTTATCAAATTGGATTTGATGACTTTTGGCTTGATATTTATTTTTGATTAAATGAATTATTAAATGACCTTTTTGCCACCCAAGGTTCGGCCAACCCTATTATATAAAGTGAAAATTTGTTCTCTCTTTCATTACAAGCCTTGGCCAAATTATCTCTATTAGAGAGGCTCCAAAATAGTTTTGAGAGAAACTTGAGAGAAAATTATCAAAGCAAGAAGAAAGCTTAAGGAAAATAGGAGTTTGTGAGGTAATCTTTAATATTCTTAAACTTAGAAAGTTTGTTTCTTGTTCTTGAGTATCTAGAATCGTTCTAAGGTTTCTTTCTTTCTTGGATTTTGGGTCTTTTTGATTTGGAGGCTAGATGCATGTGTGAAGTTAGATTGAATAATATTAGTGTAATATTAATTCAATTTTATCATTTGATGACTTGTTTCCATTCTAGAGTGTTATGACCACTCTTGTAAATCCTAGAACTTTTCTTGAGTTCTTCATTGGTGGTGGCTTTGATTGGTGTAAATATTAATATGATTAATGTTGAGGAAAATGGATTTAAAGCATGAAAAATGATAATTTTTGCTCCCTGGTGTAGGCACTGCATTTTTCCATATAAGTCCCGATGATGAGTCTCACATAGAGACACTACCTCTTTAATTATGGAAGCCGCGGGAAACGGACGTCGGAAGGGAAGAGTCAAGAATTGACATTTTGTTGGATTTAATTCGCTGGATTAGCTTCGGGTTCCCTTGTTGGACCTCTGTTTCAAAACACATCCTTAGCCCAAACCCTCGTAAGGACACACACCAAGCCCGCACACCCCTAAGGTACACGCCCATAGCCTTCCAAGTTAACCAAATTACACATTAAACACATGCATAAATCAAGCCAAATCCCCTTCCTAAATTAAAGAAATCCCATGGATCCCTTTCCTAATCAAAATAAATCATATCCCTAACTAAAAGAGAAGAAATCAAATTAAATCAAATCACTTCCCTAATTAAAAGATTTTTCCTTATCACATACTAATTAAAAATATCTCCCATTAATGCACAAATCATTTTCCTTCTCAAACAAGGATAGCCCCCATCCCTTTGTCTATAAAAGAACCCTTCACCAACACATTAAACCCTTGGTTCATTCTCACAAAAACACAAAAATAATAGACAACGCAGCCCCCCTTCTCTCTCTACTCATCCTCACTCTCTCGCTCAGCTCTCTCTCTAAACCTCCCACGGCAGCTCACCTAAACACACATAAGCTACAAACATACCACTCACATAAAACCAGCACCCCCCTGGGCATCGCACAAACCAGCACATTCACGGGTCACCAATACCATGCACACGTAAAACAAACCTAAACTGCCACTCGCTCAAATCATCTCTCCTCATAGCAGCCCCTTCATCACTCCATAATAAGCCCCCCAGCCAACTTCATTCACAACTAAAGCAACATCATCTCTCCTCATAGTAGCCCCTTTATCACGCCCTAATAAACCCCCCTGCACCCTTATTTCACGTCATTAGCCACCCACAACAATCCTTGTTTCACGTCATTAGCTACCCTCACATACTGCCCTTGTTTCAACACATAAAACCCTCACACATGCACCCTTGTTTCACGTCATTAGCTACCCTCACAAAACAGCCCTCAATTCACGTAAATAAACCTCTCCAAACTGCCTCAGTTCATGCCCACAACTATCCCGAAATTGTACCTAAACTGCACCGAATCAGCCCCTGACCTGTACCCCTGAAACAACCCCTGAGGCAGCCCCTGTAACCACCAAAAATACCCCTGAAATAGCCCCTGAAACACAGCCCTTGACTATCGAAAATAGCATCAAAACAGAGTAAAAAAACAACAGCCCAAACAGCGAAACAACGAAGGAAAATGTTGAACCAGTGAACCGGAGGAGTTGCGGAGCATCAACCCTTCCAAAAACCGTGTAGCGCACTTCCGAGAGATGATTTAGGAGGTTAGACCTGAGGGCACCTTCTTTATTTATTATCCTTTATTTTCATTTATTTTAGTACTTTATTTCATATAAGTATTAAATAACCTAGATTTGGGATGGTCCATTACTTATGCCACTTGTAATGAAATGATTTGTGCAATAACTTAACCGAATCTACGCAACATACATATTCAAGAATAACCTAGATCTAGTTCACATTCATGAAAGTAAACCTACGTCTAAGTTTGCATACTTTGAAAGTAAGTCATTATAACGGCAAGCATACAATATCACACAATGAACATGTTGAATTATCAAACACAAAGAATAAATAACATCCTAAACATAAACGTAAATTAAATTACTATTTCAAAAGAAAAATAACTAAATCATGCCTAAATAAATATCATAATCATGCTTAAAAATAAATAACTTATTAGACTAAATCATGCTTAAAACGCAAGGTTGGATGAAACGAAACATGTGAATCTCTCAAGTGGTACGTGGCATTGTATCCCGAGTGCAAACCGCAAAACCGTCCATTCGGATTCGTCTACAGAATTTACGTCCGGGTTTCCATCCGATATACCACAAGAGAGAACACATATTCCGTTCATCCGGAAATCACATCATGCACCAATCCACAATACTTATATGAAATAAAGTACTAAAATAAATGAAAATAAAGGATAATAAATAAAGAAGGTGCCCTCAGGTCTAACCTTCTAAATCGTCTCTTGGAAGTGCGCTACGCGGTTTTCGGAAGGGTTGATTCTCTACAACACCTCCGGTTCACTGGTTCAACGTTTTCCTTCGCTGTTTCACTGTTTGGGCTGATGCTTTTTACTCTGTTTTGATGCTGTTTTCGATAGTCAGGGGCTGTATTTCAGGGGCTATTTCAGGGATATTTTCAGGGGTATTTTTGGTGGTTACAGGGGCTGTCTCAGTGGTTGTTTCAGGGGTACAGGTCAGGGGCTGATTCGGTGCAGTTTCGGGATAGTTTATGGGCGTGAACTGAGGCAGTTTGGAGAGGTTTATTTGCGTGAATTGAGGGGTGTTTTGTGAGGGTAGCTAATGACGTGAAACAAGGGTGCATGTGTGAGGGTTTTATGCGTTGAAACAAAAGCAGTATGTGAGGGTAGCTAATGACGTGAAATAAGGGTTGTTGTGGGTGGCTAATGACGTGAAACAAGGGTGCAGGGGGGTTTATTAGGGCGTGATGAAGGGGCTGCTATGAGGAGAGGTGATGTTGTTTTGGTCGTGAATGGAGTTGGCTGATGGGCTTATTAGGGCATGATGAAGGGGCTGCTATGAGGAAAGATGATGTGAGCGAGTGGCAGTTTAGGTTTGCTTTATGTGTGCATAGTATTGGTGAGCCGTGAATGTGCTGGTTTGTGTGATGCCCAGGGGGGTGCTGGCTTTATGTGAGTGGTATGTTTATAGCTTATGTGTGTTAAGGTGAGCTGCCGTGGGAGGTTTAGAGAAAGATCTGAGCGAGAGAGTGAGGATGAGTAGAGAGAGAATGGGGGCTGCGTGGTCTATTATTTTGTGTTTTTGTGAGAATGAGTCAGGGGTTTAATGTGTTGGTGAAGGGTTCTTTTTATAGGCAAATGGATGGGGGCTATCCTTGTTTGAGAAGGAAAAGGATTTGTGCATTAATGAGAGATATGTTTAATTAGTATGTGATAAGGAAAAATCTTTTAATTAGGGAAGTGATTTAATTTAATTTGATTTCTTCTCTTTTAATTAGGGATATGATTTATTTTGATTAGGAAAGGGATCAATGGGATTTCTTTAATTTAGGAAGGGGATTTGGCTTGATTTATGCATGTGTTTATGTGTAATTTGGTTAATTTGGAAGGCTATGGGCGTGTACCTTAGGGGTGTGCGGGCTTGGTGTGTGTCTTGCGGGGGTTTGGGCTAAGGATGTGTTTTGAAACAGAGGTCCAACAAGCGAACCCGAAGCTAATCCAGCGAATTAAATCCAACAAAATGTCAATTCTTGACTCTTCCCTTCTGACGTATGTTTCCTGCGGCTTCCACAATTAAAGAGGTAGTGTCTCTATTTGAGACTCATCATCGGGACTTGTATGCAAAAATGCAGTGCCTACACCTGGTCAGACCTAGAAATTATGGATTTTTGGCAATGAAAATTATGATGTTTAAATATATTGGATGCGTATTGGGCATTGGAATGAATGCCGAAAATTGTTTCAGAGTGAAAATACGCGAAGACAGCAAAAAATGGTGTTACCAGGTGAGTTTCGGGGTTACCGGGTAACGACTGTCCAAACAATGAGTTGGTCAGTGCTTGGGCAGCCGATGAACTGTCCAAGTAATGTTGGGGCTGACCTGGGTAGTCCCCGTGTGTATTGGTTGGTCGGTTCAGAGAAAAACACGTTTTGTGTTTTTTTTTGCGGAATTTTTTTTTTGTAAAAGTTGTGGTGTTTCTAAATTATTTATGTCGTTATTGTTAGGGTTGGTGCTCGGAGTGCCAATCCAGATCGTATTTATATCTGATTCATAAATATGAGCGGTTCAATTTTCCATAATATTACTAATTTAATGGTAGCACCCTTGTCTTTTATACGCTTATTCGATCTAATTGCGATTAGATATCTGATTACGATTAGATCGAAATTGAATCTGATTCAGTGATACGTGTATATTAGACAAAGACCTTAGGATTTACAGTATAGTGCGCAGTTATAATGCAGTTTGTAATTGACATTGGGAAGCACACTATTAGTTGTATATCCTTAAATAAAGTTCCTGGTCAAGATTTACTAACACGGATCGGTTAGTAAAATCCACTGAGAATAGTACATGTCGTATATCGTGACTTGGTCTGATGGTTTATCCCAGTGAACTATGAGTCTCGGGAGACTCGTATAGACATGTATGTGTTTATTTGATAAGACACTGAATGACTCACAAAAGGTTTCCTAATAGATAGTACACCAACGTCGATAGAAACCTTCTCGAGTTGAGCGAGCATAGTGGTCCTTCGCCTTGAGATATCACTGTGGATATATGAGCTATCCTCCACACTTTGATGGCAGTCACGTCAATGATTTATTCATGATCAGACCTCCGCATGTACGTTGGGTGTGGATTGATGCTCGTGATATCCTGTACGTATCAATATAGGATCCGTCAGTCCTGTGTACATGGCATAGGCATCCAGCACGTGTTTACGATCTAGTAAATCCATGGCCGAGGTATAACATCGGAAACTAGTTCCGAGTGTTATTTAGAGATCGTAAATTGAAAGTCGACTGTATTATACCGAACGGATTTGACGTTGTTATCTATATCCCAGGTGTAATACGGATGGCCTGTGACAAAGGGATTATATGTATGCTATGACCTCGACTTGCATAGTTTAGTGAGATTATCCGTGGTCCTCATAATCCATGAGTGGGTGGATTATGGACACGAAATTGGATTTCGTGACGGATAAACCTAAACTTAGAAAGTCCCACAATATGAAGTGTACTCGTTGAGCACTTGGGCAACGCGATATGAATAATACAGATTATTCATAATACTTCTCTGAATTAAGTGAGTTAATTCAGATCGTTTAATCGGTTAAACGATAACACATGCATTTAGGGGATTTTGTCCGCTAATAATTATTGTGTATTTGTATTTGATACATAATACGATTAGATACACATTAATTATTCATCAAATGAGATTTTGACACATGCCAAAAATATATGTATTTGTTATATATTGTAAATAAAAATACATATATAATAATAATTTCATTAATTGATTTTTGAATATTTAATTGTTAAATATTACAATAATTAATTAGTCATTCTTATCCATAAATGTTATGGATTTGTCCAAATTATTATTTGGACACTTGGCATGAGTTAAATCAAACTTTGTTTGTCTAATTTTGATTGGTAAATAATAAATTTTGATTTGATTTTTATTTAATTTAATTTGATTAAATTTTGAAGGACAAAAATGCCCCCCAAGACCCAAAATTCGGTCAACACCTATTTAAATTAGAAAATTGTTTTTTTCTCTTTCTTCTCCAATACTCCATGACTGACTTTCCTCCTTAAAATGGGTTTCCAAAAATGGCTTGAAGATTCCATGAAGAATCAAATGAAAAACTCAAGAAAATAGTTAAAGATTTGAAGGATTAAAGGTAATCTACCATACCCCTAAGCTTGGTAATTTAGTTTCTTGTTTCTTGAGTTGTTAGAAGTGTTCTAGGGTTCCTTAGATTCTGATGTTTTGGGGCTTTGTGGATGAATTGGAAGTGGTAATGATGTGTGAAATATGTTTGGAAGGAATTATTGTAATTAAGTTCCAAATTATTCAATTGTTAAAGAGTTTCCATTCTAGAGTTAATGGTCCACTCTAAGTTAGCCTAGAATTTTTCTAGAGTTGTTCATGTGTGGTGGGACTCAATTGGTGTTGAGATTAATTGATTTACTCTTGAAAAATTGGATTTAAAGCATGTTTATTTGGAATTTCGGTTTGCTGGTCAAATTATGTAAAACTGGAAATTCTGGGATGTTTTTGATGTCTTACGAATGTAGTGGATGTGTTTTGGGAGTTGGCACAATTGCCGGAAAGTGTTTCCGACTTGAAATAAGAGAAAACGGCCAAAAACATCATTACATGGTGGATTTTGAGCCAACCAGGTGACAGCTGTCCAAACAGTGAATCCGTCACTGTTTGGGTAGCCCATGAACTGCCCCGACACTATTGGAGCTGACCTGGGAAGTTTCCATAAGTTTCGGGTGATCGGTTCGGCAAAAAAGTATTTTGCGTCATTTTACGAAAAATTAATTTTCGTAAAAGTTTCGCGAAGTTTCAACTATGTTTATGTTAATATTTGATATTAAATAAATACATTTAGGTGAAATATGAATAAATTATTCATATTAGATATTGAATAATTTATTTGGTATTTTGAAAAAATTTTAAAATACGATTTTGCCCGAACCCGCTCTTCCGCTGCGCCCCATTCCCCAAAACCCCAACAATTATTTGATATCGAATAAATATGTTTATGTGAAATATGAATGAATTATTCATATTGGATTTTGAATAATTTAATCCGTAAGTTTAAAGTTTTTAAAGTTACTATTTCGCCCGAACCGCGCCCTTCCGCTGCTCCTTAGGCCTAACCCCAATAAAAGTATATCAAAGCGAGTCTGATCATACTTCCATTACATTTTTCATGCTTGATATATGATATTTAATTCAATTTATTTTTTACACATGTATTTGAAATTAGTTTTATTAATTTCGGATTGTTTGACAATAGGAAAATCCCCATTAAATAAGGTATTAAAGTGACTAGTATTAGGAATACTTATTTCTTGGTCCGCCTTGTCAATACAGATGCGAATGATTTCCTGATGTTATAGCTGTATCGTGCTAAAGCTGTGCAGTTATGGCTGATGGTAGTTCATTTACGCCAGTAGAACTTATTTGATAAGAGACAAATTCAAGTGAAAGTGGAAATTTGGAACGTGCCAAAGCTGTCAGGACTACATCGGTAGCTTGAGTTTTTCATTGACAACTGAAGCCTTGATACGCCTCCTATGAACGTGCCAAAGATATCACAATGATAAATGGTCAGGACAAAAATTAGGAGTCACAGTGAGTGTGATGGACAATGAGTTGTCTATCTGTGAATATATGTAGGCGAGAACGTGACAAAGCTGTGAGTCGAAATATATTCATGGGGTCTACTTCCCATTATGGAATTCGATTTAATTATTGAATTCTCATTTTCTGTTGGAGATTACTGTATTACGTAAAGTAGTGAGAGACACTACTTGATTAAAAATCCATAACTAAGGAAGTGTGTAATATTATGAAAATTATCGCTTATATTTTCCTTATTATATTATATAGATGAAAATAAACTTTTAATCCACTACATGCATATTTTATATAAGTTTTCTGACTTAACTTATGGTTGCAGATTTCTAGAATAGGTTCTAGATTAAGAGTAGGCTTGGATATTGTTAAAGTAGTCTAAACCATCGGGAACTGTTGTTCCTATTATCTTGAGAAATCAAGATTGTTAGTGACTTAGTTACTAAGTCACAATAGTTAATCTAAATAGATATCCGTTTTAGGATATAATTCTATAGAGAGAATAGTTTCTTATGCAAAAAAGGTTGATATGAATTGGTTCATGTCTCGAGATTCTTCACTGGCATTAAGAAAACGCCATTAGGTATTTGTTTATCTGATAATGACGTTTCTTGGCTTTAGTGACCTTTAGTGGTAATGTGTCCGACATAGTTTGCTAATCAATTATTTACAATTGTTGTGAATAGTTAAAGGAAAACTATAAAGCTAAAAAAAGGAGATGTGTTATAGTTATGTGTAGAAAATATCGATTATCACAATACAACAACTATAGGAATTGGATACCGGATTTCCCGTCTAATTATTTTAAATATTGTTGAATGATTGTTTTGATATTTGATATCAGAACTTGTGACTATTGGATAGTTACATGTTCTTTATAAACAGTTGTTACCTATTTTAATACGACTAGTAGTGTCATTAACGAAGAAATAAATATTAAGAAAAATATTCGGTTAAGTAAATAACTTAGAACAATGTTTTATGAGATTTTATCACTTAAGTATTATATGCTTATTGTGTATAGTAAATGATGGTTTGATACGAGATCACACCACATATCCTTATCCATTTAATGAATATTGAATTCAGGAATGTGATTAAATCTCATTTAACCAATGATTGTCATTGGATCATAAGATTTATTAAACTGATACATTATATGTATGTAGTTTAATAAGTTGTAAATTACTTAAGGTAGTTTTCTTAACTTCGTAACTTAGTCAATAAGTTGCCATGACTTAGTTGCATGTTTCTGATGAAATACGGATAGAATATTTTGACTGGTTCAAAGATATTCGATCTAACGTTTTGAAAACTGTATCTTTAAATTCATCGTGAGTCTTTGAATTGTTCAAAGATGTTTGATACGATGAAACATATGAATTTTTGGCAATTAGTTCTAAGATTATTCAATGAATATGTTTTTTACTCAATACTATTCTTCTACAATTCCATTGTGATGAAATTGGTTAGTGGGGGTAATCGAATCTTATATGATTTGATTTGTTTGATATTGAGTGTTGCCGAATTAGTTTCAATGCTCTTGGAGATATGCTATAGTAACTCTAATTCATCATTTTAATTAAGGTTCCATTAGTTTCTACAGTTACATATATGATATTATAAATAGAAAATTGAAATCTTGAAAAGTTTGAGATTCAAATATTTCTTTTGTATAATGGTTATATAATTGAAAGTACTTGCGCCTCAGAGGTACAAGTAAAAATTTATCATTTATTCTATTTAATAAAATATTGTATTCTATTTGATAGAATATATTTTCTATGATCCCGAGTACTAAAATTAATTTATTACTTAGTGTGTAACATCAGATGTTGACCATTGTAGAAAAGACTTGACTTATTGAAGTCAATTGTGAGAGTGATAAAATAAAAATGGAACTACATAATTAATAAGATGAAAATACCCTTAGACGTCTTTTATATAAGTCCAATAGGATATCAGAATCATTTGCTAAGTATTTGATACTTAATGGTTCTGTTGTTTTCTTATCGAAGAAAGTTATCATATATCATATAGTGGGAGCGATATTTGATATCGATTCCGAAAGTTAGCTTTAAACTAAAGATCTGAGATTGTTCATAGCTTACTATGATCAAGTTTTGAACGTAATTAAGCTTTTGTTATGAATTGCTTATAAAATGTGCAAATGATTTGCGTAACAAAAGCAATGTGAGCTTATTAAAGATGTAATATCCCGGGTTTTTCGAAACTGTTCGGGAAAGTTATTCAACAAAAGATAAGGATTTGGAACACGATGGTAATCGAAAATAAGAGTGTATGTATTGGAAAATAGATCAAAATATTTTAAAGCGAAGATTCGTAGTGTTGGAAAACACGTGGTATCGAGATCTGATTACGCGATTTTCGATTTTAATCGCTATACGTGTAAAAGTCTTTTATCTCGGCTCTAAAATTTTCAAAAAACTTCAATTGAGCTGATTTTTAAACTATCAGACTCGTTTTTCCGAGACGAACAACTTTCATGTTGCACATTTTTCGAAATTTGCAATAGAAGGGCTTCAAAAATGCAAAATTTCTAGAAAGTTCCATGATATGGACCTAACTGCAATTTTCAGGCGCCAGATTGTAATTTTCAAAAACTTTTCTTTAAATACCCATTTATTTTCGAAAATTGCAAATTGGGCAAAAGAAATCAAGACCTTCTCACTCGCCCATTTCCCATCCAAAAATGCATCTTGGGTTTGTTGGCTCGTCGGCCGGCCAGCCGGCCAGCATGGTTGGCCAACGGGACGGGGTGGTGCGCCCAGCCGCACCCCGTCTGAAGATGGCCGGCGGCGGCCCCAAATTTCCGCCGACAGCGAGAAGAAGAGGGAAAGTATGCACAAATAGGTTTCGCGATCCTGGCTCATCGCTCCGTTTCTCGGCCCAAACGACCCACCAAATCGAAGCTCTCCAAGAATACTACAAGGCTACGATGTTGGTTTTGCGGAATGGCGCTTGGTTTTGCGTGAATCGAGAGAAGAAGATTCAGATGAATAGTGACCCATGATGAATAGTAACTATGACCGAAATTCCGTTGATTCCAGTGCATTCGTGGGATCATTTGGAGTCTGTATATGGCCTCGAAATCTCGGTAAGACATCCCAGTAAATATCCGCAAATTTCAAGTTTTATGTTAAATGTTCAGATGCATCCAATAGTTTCATAGAGTAGCGTAATGATATAAAAATGAATTGTTTAAGTATTAGTATATTGAATACGAGCATTCGATAGAATCCGAGTGAAAACGTAATGAGTTTGATTGATCCGATAGAAATTGCAAGTTTCCGATAAAAGTGAATTTTGGGTATAATGATGTGTTTTGATTTTAAAGAAAGTTATTAGTTATTTATGATATTACGAACATGTTAGGATAAATCCGGGTAGGTTCAGAGGGTTTGAGAGCCTTCCGTAGCATTTCCGGAAACTTTTCGGAAGAATTTTCCAAAAATGCGCAAACCGAGGATTCAAGTTAACTAGTGGCATGAATTAGTTTGTAATGGTATTTTAAAATTAATAGAACTGAAATCATTGAAATCGGATTTGAAAGGGTTGTTCCTGAAAGATCCAGGATTTTAGTGTATTTTATATGAAAACTCCGTAAGTCGTGATTCTAACGGAACTTCGCCATTTGTTTTGACAGATGTGACTAATCGGAGTGTTTGCGAAGCCAGGTAAGTAACCCATGCCAAGAGTGCTTGAATGTTGATTTATGATTAAAAATATATAGATTTATGTATATATATACATATAGATTATTGAAGTGTTTAGGTTAAGACAAGAATAGATAAGAGGTAATATCGAGAAAGAAGTTCGTAATTATGTACAGTTAGGTAATCGACCTTCACAGGTTAGGATTTCTGTTATATCTATGATCTGTAGTGAGTAGTTGGATGATGATGTATGTATGAATGTAATGTATGTATTGATACATGTAACTACATGGACCCGTAATGGTATGTATATGTATGGATATATGTGATGGTATGAACCTGTATCGATATAAACGCATATGTATAAATGAATATGGAAAGGTATAAGTATAAGAAAATGTATTCGTGTATTCATATGATATTAAGACATGAAGATTGGAAAAGGCTATGATACATGAAATCGAAGTAATACGTATATTCGTATGTTGGAATATGTGTATGTATGTGAGTGTTGAATGAAGTTTTAAAGTGTTTATTCTGGATGTACTTATGCATGAAAAGTTGTGTGATGAATTTGGAGTGTCGTGATATGTATGTATTGTTTGATTGTGTGCCTTGTGATGTATTGGTTGTTAAATGTGCTTCATGGTTGTTGATGTATGATGATGTGTATGTAAACCAGTCGTATGAATGTATTGTTGGATGGTACGATCTTTGATGTATCGATTGTTATGTGTGCTTCTTAGTTGGTTGTCTGATGAGTGTAAAGATGTCTGAGTGTGTGTGTATGTATGATGGAACTCGTGATATATATGAATTTTGTATGCTATGTGAGATGAATGGTTGATTTGAAGTTGATGTGAATATAAGAGATTATAAAACGTGTTTGCCAAGTTGTAATGATATGTGCGACTACGTATAAGAATTACGGTATTGTATTTGCATGTATATACAAAAAATGTGCTACGGTATGTGTGAATGTATACGAAACTCAAGTGTTAAGCTATTGTAAGGTTTCATAGATTAAAGGAAGTTATGGAAACATTGTTTTGATATTAAAGAAGAGGTTTTGGTATTAAATATAGCCTATAACTGAATAGAATGAAGTTTGTTAAATTTACCGATTTGATAATATTTCAAAGATATTCAACTGTGAAAAGTATTAATGTGTGATTTCATGTTTGACTTTGAAATGGTTTTAATGTTATGTGACATACTTTGTGATTTCGAATTTATGTTTCGTGTGCTTTGAATGTATAGTTACTATACTGACAATATGTAAATATGTAAATTTGATATAGGTAAGATATAAAGGATAATAGAAAGCTGGTAATTCTAGGACTCTTAATAACTTAAAAATTCTGAAAAACTTCTAATATAAATGACTTGTATCTTTTATTTCTAGTGCTAGCATGGTTTCTACTGAGTTTTTATAACTCACACCAAAATAGTTGCTAGTTTTGCAGGTTGGCTTACAAATTGGTCAACCACTAGAGCTTTGGAAGTCACTCGAGACGTGGATCACCCAAGCGGTAGTCACCCTCGCAAGTGTCCTACAAAGGTTTGCAAGCATAAGATTTGTTATTCACGTTCTGTTGTTTTTGTGCTGAGCAATTGGTTTGTATTAATAAGTTAGAGCTTTGATTGTTTATAATGTTGTGGGCAAAGCCCTTGAGTGTTGATAGATGATATGGGCACGGAGCCTTTAGGTATTATTTTTGATGTGTTCGTGTGGACCTGAGGTCCATTTGATATATAATGTTTATCTTAGAATCGCTTTGGTGTTGGACTGAGATCTAAGTTGTCCGGTTTTAGGGTACATCATGCCAGATTTTCGTAAATTTAGAGGCTTATGGAGATGTGTCAATCGTGTCTCCTGCCGGTAGCATCCTGCCTTGGCGGGGGGCTACAGTTGTGGTATCATAGCAAAGGTTAGGGTGTCGGTGACTACTGCTACAGGGTATCCGATCGTCTGCGTATGTTTTCTGGTTCGTATAGAGCATATAAGTCATATGTTGTTATTTGGTTTGATTTTTTATAGCGTATGACGTGGTATGATTTTGATTGATATGGATGATTTGGATTCTCTGTATATGTATCTGTAGGTGTATAGGTACATTAAGTGAAAAGTATGTGGTTTATATAGATATATGTATTAGTAAGTAATGTGCATACAAGATGTTTGAGATAAGAGAGATTCTATGATGTTGATAGTCTGAATTGTGAATTGATATTTTGAACCATGTTTTTGAGAAATTGGTATTTGATTTTTGGCATAAAAGTGTTTTGAAAAGAAATATGAAAGGAAAAAGAGAAAGAAAGAAATTTTTCAGATGTTTTGATTTTGATTATAAAAGACAAAGAAATGTTTTCGACTCGATGCTTGATTAACATTTTCATGTTATTAGATTTATCGATATGTTTCCGTCTCGGTGCTCGAAAATGGTTTTGATGTTGTTAAACTATAAAACTTATTTCCGCCGAGACATTTGAAAATTTATTTCCGCCACGGTGATTGATGATATTTGTTTTTGACCCTCCATGGTGATCTTATATGTTTCGTTCCGGATTGGCCACCGGGGCGCTCGTTATGGGGTCCAGACCATCGAAAAATGAATGGCCTATAACGCTGTCGACATGGTCCGTACACTGTCCGGTCTTTGAGCGTGACTGAGCAGTGGATGATCGGTATCTATTTTGAAAACTTTGCATCAAAGATTTATTTTTGATTTACACATATTTAAGGGATCGGTTGGTTCATCGTCCGATCTGTGCTCGCGATTCGGGCATTGGCCCTCGTTTATGTTTAATCCAGTGAGTTACGCTGGATGATCGATATGGTTTTACGATGATGGATTTTAAAATTGATTTTTATTTAGAATAAAACAGTTTTTCAAATGCATTTTCGAAATGATTTTTTAAAGAAATTGTTTTATGTTTTCAAATGTATTTTGAATAATGGCAGAAATTGACAGATTTCATACTATAAACATCATAAGAGAATTATGGTTGTCACTTCTAGTTGTGATGATAGAGGTATTTGTTGATATAAATATTTAGATCGTTATAAGAGTACATATGTAAAGACATGGATCTTATGGGTATAGTGATGATTATATGTCCTATGTGGTCAGCCATACAAAGTTGTATGTGTAATGGGATATGTATAAATGTAAACTTTGATATTGATGCAGTTTACATATATGATATAGAATGACCTAATGTGAAATGAATAAGTTCCATTTTGAATTGTGGACGAAATAGATAGTATAAAATTCGTGTTAAGTTTCCATTTTGATACTGTATTTGATTACGTGAAAAGAACATGTGCAATGTTCCTCGTTACGGATGATGTATATGATTGGCTGTATAGAATCCGTGTTTGACTTTCTTTCTGATGATGGAGGAGTGTGAAATGGTTTGAGCGTGCTTATATGGATAAATGTGAATAGAGATGATAAGTTTGATGTGTTATTGGTATAAAATATAAGATTCGATATGTTTCGTTTTGAAATAGCATAGTTCGTATTGGAGTGTGAGATTCGTAACTTTTGCAAAGGTGTAAAGTGTGGTGATTTCTGAATACGGTAAAGATGGTAAATTACGTACGATCGGTTCTGAATGATTAGATGTAAGGATGGAGAAATTTCGAGGAATAAATTGTTATAAGGAGGGGAGGATGTAATATCCCGGGTTTTTCGAAACAGTTCGGGAAAGTTATCGAACTAAAGATAAAGATTTCGAACGCGATGGTAATCGAAAATAAGAGTGTATGTATTGGAAAATAGATCGAAATATTTTAAGTGAAGATTCGTATGCTGGAAAACACGTGGTCTCGAGATCCGATTACGCGATTTCGATTTTTATCGTTATACGTGTAAAGGTTTCTTGTCTCGACTCTAAAATTTTTAAACGAACTCCAATTGAGCTGATTGTTGAACCATCAGACTTTTTTTTCCGAGACGAACAACTTTTATGTTGAATATTTTTTGAAATTTGCATCAGAAGGGCTTCAACAATGTGAAATTTCTAGAAAATTCCATGATAGGGACCTAAATACAATTTTCACAGGCCATATTGTAATTTTCAAAATTTTTTCTTTAAATACCCATTTATTTTAGAAAATTGCAAATTGGACAAAAGAAATCATGACCCTCTCACTCGCCCCTTTCCCCTCCAAAAATGCATCTTGGGTTTGTTGGCTCGTCGACCGACGGCCCATGGGGGTGCACCCAGCCACCCCCCATCTGAAGGTGGCCGACGGCATCCCCAAATCACCGCCGAAGACGAGAACAAGAGGGAAAATATACGAAAATGGGTTTCACGATCACAGCTCGTCGCTCCGTTTCACGGCCCAAGCAACCCACCAAATCAAAGCTCTCCAATAGTACTACAAGGCTACGATGTCGGTTTTGCATGAATCGAGAGAAGAAGATTTTTATGAATACTGACCCATTATGAACAGTAACTCGTATCGAAATTTCATCGATTCCAGCGCGTTCGTGGGATCGTTTGGAGTCCGTATATGGCCTTGAAATCTCGGTAAGACCTCCCGGTAAAGGTCCGTAAATTTCAAGTTTCATGTTAAATGTTCGGATGCATCCAATAGTTTCGTAAAGTAGCGTAATGATATAAAATGAATTGTTTGAGTATTAGTATATTGAATACGAGTATTCGATAGAATCCGAGTGAAAACGTAATGAGTTTGATTGATCCGATAGAAATTGCAAGTTTCCGATAAAAGTGGAATTTTGGGTATAATGATGTGTTTTGATTTTAATGATAATTATTAGTTATTTATGATATTACGAACATGTATGGATAAATTCGGATAGGTTCAGAGGGTTTGAGAGCCTTCCGTAGCGCTTGCAGAAACTTTTTTCGGAAGAATTTTCCAAACCGATGATTCAAGTTAACTAGTGGCATGAAAGGTATTTTAAAATTAATAGAACTGAAATCATTGAAATCGGATTTGAATGGGTTGTTCCTGAAAGATCCAGGATTTTATTGTAGTTTAGTTGAAAACTCTGTAAGTCGTGATTCTAACGGCACTTTGTCATTTATTTTGACAGATGTGACTAGGAATTAGAGTGTTTGCGAAGCCAGGTAAGTAACCCATGCCATGAGTTCTTGAATGTTGATTTATGATTAAAATATATATATATATATATATATGTATAATTATACATATAGAATATTAAAATGTTTAGGTTAAGATGAGAATAGATAAGAGGTAATATCGAGAAAGAAGTTTGTGATTATGTACAGTTAGGTAATCGACCTTCACAGGTAAGGATTTCCGTTATAGCTATGATCTGAAATGAGTAGTTTGATGATGATGTATGTATGCATGTAATTTATGTATTGATGCATGTAACTACATGGACCAGTAATGGTATGTATACGTATGGATGTATGTGATATTATGAACCTGTATCGATATAAACGCATATGTATAAATGAATATGGAAAGGTATAAGTATATGGACATGTATTCGTGTATGCATATGATATTAAGACATGAAGATTGGTAAAGGCTATGATACGTGAAATCGAAGTAATACGTATATTCGTATGTTTGGAATATGTGTATGTACGTGAGTGTTGAATGAAGTTTTAGAGTGTTTGTTCTAGATTTGCTTATTATGAAAAGTTGTGTGATGAATTTGGAGTGTCGTGATATGTATGTATTGTTTGATTTTGTGCCTTGTGATGTATTGGTTGTTAAATGTACTTCGTGGTTGATTGTATGATGATTGTGTGTGTAAACCAGCCGTATGTATGTATTATTGGATGGTACGATTTTTGATGTATCGATTGTTATGTGTGATTCTTAGTTTATCGCGTGATGACTGTAAAGTTGTCTGAGTGTGTGTGTATGTATGATGGAACTCGTGATATGTATGGACTATGTATGCTTATTTGAGATGAATGGTTGATTTGAAGTTGATGTGAATATAATAGATTATAAAGCGTGTTTGCCAAGTTGTAATGGTATGTGCGACTATGTGTAAGAATTACGGTATTGTATTTGCATGTATATACAATAAATGTGCTACGATATGTGTGAATGTATACGAAACTCAAGTGTTAAGCTATTGTAAGGTTATCATAGATTAAAAGGAAGTTATGGAAATATTGTTTTGATATTAAAGAAGAGGTTTTGGTATTAAAGATAGCCTATAATTGAATAGAAGTAAGTCTGTTAAATTTACCGATTTGATAATATTTCAAAGATATTCAACTGTGATAAGTATTAATGTGTGACTTCATGTTTGACATTGAAATGGTTTTAATGTTTTGTGACATACTTTGTGATTTCGAATTTATGATTCGTGTGCTTTGAATGTCTAATTGCTATATTGACAATATGTAAATATGTAAATATGAAAATTTGATATAGTTAAGATATAAAGGATAATATAAAGTTGATAATTCTAGGACTCGTAATAACTTGTAAATTTTGAAAAACATCTAATGTAAATGATTTGTATCTCTTGTTTGTAGTGCTAGCATGGTTACTTACTGAATTTTTATAACTCACACCAAAACAGTTGCTAGTTTTGCAGGTTGGCTTCTAGATTGGTCAACCACTAGAGCTTTGGAAGTCACTCGAGACGTGGATTACCCAAGCGGTAGTCACCCTCGCAAGTGTCCTGGAAAGGTTTAAAAGCATAGGATTTGTGATTCACGTCCTGTTGTTTTCTTGCTGAGCATTTGGTTTGTATTAATAAGTTAGAGCTTTGATTGTTTATAATGTTGTGGGCAGAGCCCTTGAGTATTGATAGATGATATGGGTACGGAGCCCTTAGTTAGTGTTTTTGATGTGTTGGTGTGGACTTAAGGTCCATTTTGATATATAATGTTTATCTTAGAATCACTTTGGTGCTGGACTGAGATCCATGTTGTTCTATTTTAGGGTACATCTTGCCGGATTTTCGTAAATTTAGAGGCTTATGGAGATAGGTCAATCCTGTCTCCTTCCGGTAGCATCTTGCCTCTGGTAGGGTGTTACAAAAGATTTGACCTTTATATTATGACGGTGATAAAGGTTATAATCAGCAATCTATTATAGATTATGAGGAAACTTCTCTCTAGTTGCACTAATTGAACAATTTAAAATATGTTAGTTAATGTTGATATTAAACTGTATTTTTTAGCTAGGAATGCAAATTGGAGTTTTTGAATGGTTTCTCCGGATAAGAGATCCGTTGTGATTTATTTGCTTGTAGAATTCAATCTGGAATGGCCCTGGAGTTTGTATTCTGTTAAGATCACAGTTTTGTATACTAATTTATAGAGTCTATTGTAGACTCAGATGTGCTTTCTGGAAATATTGTTCTCTAATATTGATATCAGTCTGATTGTCTGATTTTATCAAAGCATAGAGAATACATATGTGATAGTAGGATTAGTGGGAGCGTATAAATTTCTTTCTAGTGTTATATATCCTAACGACATTATCATTATTAACGTAATAATGAGATGTTTATGAGGTAAAAAGTTTACATAAGTCTCATTTTCTCTGTGAAAGCAGTGAGAGTAGTATTTGTTACATTCGATATAAAGTTTTAAATAAGATATAAAACTAAAAGAAGTGTGAGATACTCTCATTAGTCTGCATTAGATATGATCTAATATAGGATACAGCAAGACTATATGTGTGACATTTAGTATAACGGTTTGACAATTAGTGTGTCACTTATATATAGTATTCATCTATCGTAAATAATGATTTGTTTTTTCAAAATAGAAATTGATTAGAATATCTTGTCAATCTTATGCATCATAGGATGATGGCATAATGAATACTATATAATGTGTGATTAAAGATATCAATTTAATCGTAATTGTAACGAGCTATTTTGATACCGTGTAGGCCATAGGATGTGTATTGAAATATGTTCTTTATTATCTTTGAGATATTAAGAATGAGTTTTTTATTCATGGAGAATATAATCCGCAATCATTAGGGTCATATTAGTTTTGAGTCTAATTATGACGTTAGACGGTCTATATCATAAAGAGTTAGAAAAGAAGCAGTGGGAGAGTCACGGTTGATTCTACTGTGAGTATAATTAGTTGTAACTTATGAAGTTGCATAATGCCCTTGTAAATTAGAAGTTTTGATATTAGTTTTGTGCTTACGATTGTCTCCATAGTATTTTCGATTTAATCCCTAAATACTTGGACAACTCAGTAGCCGTAGCACAATGTTGATGTCACATCTGATTCATATTGATGTATAACTTAGATTCTACAAAATATGAATGATGCTAGCTAAGGGAAACAAATTGGCTTTGTTGGATAAGCTCAATATGTTATAGTGGACCTACTTGTTGTTGCCTACCACTTGAGTGCTAAATGAGCTCTTGAGGACCATGCGTATGTGATACACATTTAGATGTATATATGATAATGTGGATTGACACTAAAGCAAGTGGGAGGAATTATCAGGGTTGGTGCTCAGATCGCCAATCCGGATCGTATTTATGTCCGATTCATGAATACAAACAATATATTTTTTCATAATATTACATATATATGGTTTCACCTGTTGTTTTTATATATGTATTCGATTTAATAACTATTAGATTGAAACTAAATATGATTTAATGAGATGTATATATTAGACAAAGACCTAGGATTTAGAACGTAGTGCGTAGTTACAACGTAGTTTGTAATTGACATTGGGAAGTGTCACTATAAGTTGTATACTCTCAAATAAAGTTCCTGGTCAAGATATACTAACATGGGTCGGTTAGTAAAATTTATTGAGACCAGTACATGTCGTATATCGAGACTTGATCCGATGGTTTATCCCAATGAACTATGAGTCTCGGGAGACTCGTATAGACATGTAGGTGTTTATTTGATAATCATTGATCGGCTCTTCGTTGATTTCCTAATAGATGGAACACCAACGTCAATAGGAATCTTCTCGAGTCAAGTAGTATAGTGGTCCTTCGACTTGCAATATCACTATTGATATATGAGACATCTTCCACAATTTGATGGCAGCACGTCACGGATCTATTTAGATTAGACTTCCATCTGCTCAACGGGTGTGGACCCATGCTCTTGATATCTTGTGAGTATCAGATACAATATGTCAGTCCCGTGTACAGGGCATATGTATCATGTACGTATTTACGATCTAGTAAATCAATGGCCGAGGTATACTTCGGATACGAGTTCTAATTATTATTTAGAGATCATAAATTTGTAAGTTGACTATATGATATGCAATGATCTTGATTTGTATAGTTTAGCGAGATTATCTGTTGTCGTCATAATTTACGAGTGGGTGAATTATGGACATGAAATTTGATTTCGTGATAGATAAACCTAAATATAGAGAGTCCCACAATATGAAGTATACTCGTTGAGCACTTGGGCAACGCATTTTGAGTAATACAGATTATTCATAATACTTTATCAGATTAGATAAGT
The DNA here is from genome assembly GCA_019454045.1 of Zanthoxylum bungeanum. Taxonomy (NCBI): domain Eukaryota; kingdom Viridiplantae; phylum Streptophyta; class Magnoliopsida; order Sapindales; family Rutaceae; genus Zanthoxylum; species Zanthoxylum bungeanum. The sequence continues at coordinate 1,058 of SKCR01043431.1, read as the reverse complement.
TAATTCGAATAATTTAACAGTTAAATGAAAAATTCATGCACAATGGACTTTTCGATCATTTCCTAATTAATGTGTATTTGTATTTAATATATGATTTTATTAAATACAAATTAATTAATTTTCAAATGAGATATTTGACATATATTATTGATATATGTATTTGGATTATTTAAAGTCAATAGAATACATATATTTAGATATTTATATTTAAGTAATTATTTAATTGTTAAATAATAAAATAATTAAAATATAAATTATCCAAGTTGATATTTAAATTTGGAAATGATTAAAGTGTAAATATTTGACTTATTTATTTTTTTTATTTGAAGGTAATAGTTATCAAATTGGATTTGATGACTTTTGGCTTGATATTTATTTTTGATTAAATGAATTATCAAATGACCTTTTCGCCCCCCAAGTTTCAGCTAACCCTATTATATAAAGTGAAAAATTTTGTCTTCTCTTTCATTACAAGCCTTGGCCTAATTTATCTCCATTAGAGAGGCTCCAAAATAGTTTTGAAAGAAACATGAGAGAAAATGATCAAATCAAGAAGAAAACTTAAGGAAATTAGGAGATTGTGAGGTAATTTTTAATATTCTTAAGCTTAGAAAGTTTTTTTTTCTTGTTCTTTAGTATCTAGAATAGTTCTATGATTTCTTTCTTTCTTGGATTTTAGGCTTTTTGATTTGGAGGATGGATTTGGTGGCTAGATGCATGTGTGAAGTTAGATTGAATAACATTAGTGTAATATTAGTTCAATTTTATCATTTGATGTCTTTTTGCCATACTATAGTATTTTGACCACTTTTGTAACTCCTATAATTATTCTTGAGTTCTTCATTGGTGGTGGCTTTGATTGGTACAAATATTAATATGATTAATGTTCAGAAAAATTATAATTTTTGCACCCTAGTCATAACTGGAAATTATGGTTTTTTGGCAATGAAAATTATGATGTTTAAATGTATTGGATGTGTATTGGGGAGTGGAATAATTGCCGGAAACTATTTTAGAGTGAAAAGTTTCAGGCTTACCAGGTGACGTCTGTCCAAACA